>SRMA01027232.1:44099-153215 GCA_007224835.1 Danionella cerebrum
TGCAGATCAAGAGGTCCCCAGTTCAAATCTGGGTACCCTCTTTGAAAAACTGTACATATCACCATTTTGATAATTGAAAATTTCCAACATAAAAACAAGTGGTTTTGGGGTTTGTGGTGGATTTTTGTCGTTACACAGTCTGAAAACAGAAGGGGGTATAGCTCAGTGGTAGAGCATTTGATTGCAGATCAAGACGTCTCCGGTACAAATCTGGGTGCCCCCTTTGGGAAACTGTACAAATCACCAATTTGATGATTGAAAATTTCCATCAAGTCAAGGTTTTTGATTGTTAGCGCTAAAAATCAAGTCGTTTTGAGGTGTGTTGTGTTTAAATTTCCAACCAGAATAAAAAGACAGAAGGGGTTATAGCTCAGTGGTAGAGCATTTGACTGCAGATCAAGAGGTCCCCAGTTCAAATCTGGGTGCCCCCTTTGGAAAACTGTACATGTCACCATTTTGATAATTGAAAATTTCCAACATAAAAACAAGTGGTTTTGGGGTTTGTGGTGGATTTTTGTCGTTACACAGTCTGAAAACAGAAGGGGGTATAGCTCAGTGGTAGAACATTTGACTGCAGATCAAGAGGTCCCCAGTTCAAATCTGGGTACCCTCTTTAGAAAACTGTACATATCACCATTTTGATAATTGAAAATTTCCAACATAAAAACAAGTGGTTTTTGGGGTTTGAGGTGGATTTTTGTTCAATCCACAGTCTGAAAACAGAAGGGGGTATAGCTCAGTGGTAGAGCATTAGACTGCAGATCAAGAAGTCCCCAGTTCAAATCTGGGTGCCCCCTTTGGAAAACTATACATATCACCATTTCGATAATTGAAAATTTCCACCAAGTCAAGGTTTTTGATTATTAGCGCTAAAAATCAAGAAGGTTTTGAGGTGTGTTGTGTTTAAATTTCCAACCAGAATACAGAGACAGAAGGGGGTATAGCTCAGTGGTAGAACATTTGACTGCAGATCAAGATGTCTCCGGTACAAATCTGAGTGCCCCCTTTGGGAAACTGTACAAATCACCAATTTGATGATTGAAAATTTTCATCAAGTCAAGGTTTTTGATTGTTAGTGCAAAAAAAATCAAGTCGTTTTGAGGTGTGTTGTGTTTAAATTTCCAACCAGAATACAGAGACAGAAGGGGGTATAGCTCAGTGGTAGAGCATTTGACTGCAGATCAAGAGGTCCCCAGTTCAAACCTGGGTGCCCCCTTTGGAAAACTATACATATCACTATTTTGATAATTGAATATTTCCAACATAAAAACAAGTGGTTTTGGGGTTTGTGGTGGATTTTTGTCATTCCACAGTCTGTAAACTAAAGGGGGTGTAGCTCAGTTGTAGAGCATTTGCCTGCAGATCAAGAGGTCCCCAGTTTAAATCGGTGTACCCCCTTTGGAAAACTGTACGTATCACCATTTTGATGATTGAATATTTCCACCAAGTCAAGGTTTTTGATTGTTAGCGCAAAAAAAATCAAGTGGTTTTGAGGTGTGTTGTGTTTAAATTTCCAATCAGAATACAGATACAGAAGGGGGTATAGCTCAGTGGTAGAGCATTTGACTGCAGATCAAGAGGTCTCCAGTTCAAATCTGGGTGCCCCCTTCGGAAAACTGTACATATCACCATTTTGATGATTGAATATTTCCAACATAAAAACAAGTGGTTTTGGGGTTTGTGGTGGATTTTTGTCGTTCCACAGTCTAAAAACAGAAGGGGGTATAGCTCAGTGGTAGAGCATTTGACTGCAGATCAAGAGGTCCCCAGTTCAAATCTGGGTGCCCCTTTGGAAAACTGCATATGTTACTCTTTTGATGATTAAATATTTAAACCAAGTCAAGTTTTTGATTATTAGCGCTAAAAATCAAGTGGTTTTGAGGTCTGTTGTGTTTAAATTTCCAACCAGAATAAAAAGACAGAAGGGGGTATAGCTCAGTGGTAGAGCATTTGACTGCAGATCAAGAGGTCCCCAGTTCAAATCTGGGTGCCCCCTTTGGGAAACTGTACATATCACCATTTTGATGATTGAAAACTTCCATCAAGTCAAGGTTTTTGATTGTTAGCGCAAAAATAAAGTGGTTTTTAGGTGTGTTGTGTTTAAATTTCCAATCAGAATACAGATACAGAAGGGGGTATAGCTAAGTGGTAGAGCATTTGAACACAGATCAAGAGGTCTCCAATTCAAATCTGGGTGCCCCCTTTGGAAAACTGCATATGTTACTCTTTTGATGATTAAATATTTAAACCAAGTCAAGTTTTTGATTATTAGCGCTAAAAATCAAGAAGGTTTTGATGTTTGTTGTGTTTAAATTTCCAACCAGAATACAGAGACAGAAGGGGGTATAGCTCAGTGGTAGAGCATTTGACTGCAGATCAAGAGGTCCCCAGTTCAAATCTGGGTGCCCCCTTTGTAAAACTGTACATATCACCATTTTGATGATTGAATATTTCCAACATAAAAACAAGTGGTTTTGGGGTGTGAGGTGGATTTTTGTCAATCCACAGTCTGAAATCAGAAGGGGGTATAGCTCAGTGGTAGAGCATTTGACTGCAGTTCAAGAGGTCCCCAGTTCAAATCTGGGTGCCCCCTTTGGAAAACTGCATATGTTACTCTTTTTATGATTAAATATTTAAACCAAGTCAAGTTTTTGATTATTAGCGCTAAAAATCAAGAAGGTTTTGAGGTGTGTTGTGTTTAAATTTCCAACCAGAATACAGAGACAGAAGGGGGTATAGCTCAGTGGTAGAGCATTTGACTGCAGATCAAGAGGTCCCCAGTTCAAATCTGGGTACCCTCTTTGAAAAACTGTACATATCACCATTTTGATAATTGAAAATTTCCAACATAAAAACAAGTGGTTTTGGGGTTTGAGGTGGATTTTTGTCAATCCACAGTCTGAAAACAGAAGGGGGTATAGCTCACGGGTAGAGCATATGATTGCAGTTCAAGAGGTCCCCAGTTTGAATCTGGGTGCCCCCTTTGGAAAACTGCATATGTTACTCTTTTGATGATTAAATATTTAAACCAAGTCAAGTTTTGATTATTAGCGCTAAAAATCAAGAAGGTTTTGAGGTGTGTTGTGTTTAAATTTCCAACCAGAATACAGAGACAGAAGGGGGTATAGCTCAGTGGTAGAGCGTTTGACTGCAGATCAAGAGGTCCCCAGTTCAAATCTGGGTACCCTCTTTGGAAAACTGTACATATCACCATTTTGATAATTGAATATTTCCAACATAAAAACAAGTGGTTTTGGGGTTTGTGGTGGATTTTTGTCGTTCCACAGTCTAAAAACAGAAGGGGGTATAGCTCAGTGGTAGAGCGTTTGACTGCAGATCAAGAGGTCCCCAGTTCAAATCTGGGTACCCTCTTTGAAAAACTGTACATATCACCATTTTGATAATTAAAAATTTCCAACATAAAAACAAGTGGTTTTGGGGTTTGAGGTGGATTTTTGTTCAATCCACAGTCTGAAAACAGAAGGGGGTATAGCTCAGTGGTAGAGCATTTGATTGCAGATCAAGACGTCTCCGGTACAAGTCTGGGTGCCCCCTTTGGGAAACTGTACAAATCACCAATTTAATGATTGCAAATTTCCATCAAGTCAAGGTTTTTGCGCAAAAAAAATCAAGTCATTTTGAGGTGTGTTGTGTTTAAATTTCCAACCAGAATACAGAGACAGAAGGGGGTATAGCTCAGTGGTAGAGCGTTTGACTGCAGATTAAGAGGTCCCCAGTTCAAATCTGGGTACCCTCTTTGGAAAACTGTACATATCACCATTTTGATAATTGAATATTTCCAACATAAAAACAAGTGGTTTTGGAATTTGTGGTGGATTTTTGTTGTTACACAGTCTGAAAACAGAAGGGGGTATAGCTCAGTGGTAGAGCATTTGATTGCAGATCAAGACGTCTCCGGTACAAATCTGGGTGCCCCCTTTGGGAAACTGTACAAATCACCAATTTGATGATTGAAAATTTCCATCAAGTCAAGGTTTTTGCGCAAAAAAAATCAAGTCATTTTGAGGTGTGTTGTGTTTAAATTTCCAACCAGAATACAGAGACAGAAGGGGGTATAGCTCAGTGGTAGAGCATTTGACTGCAGATCAAGAGGTCCCCAGTTCAAATCTGGGTGCCCCCTTTGGAAAACTGTACATATCACCATTTTGATGATTGAATATTTCCAACATAAAAACAAGTGGTTTTGGGGTATGAGGTGGATTTTTGTCAATCCACAGTCTGAAAACAGAAGGGGGTATAGCTCAGTGGTAGAGCATTTGACTGCAGTTCAAGAGGTCCCCAGTTCAAATCTGGGTGCCCCCTTTGGAAAACTGCATATGTTACTCTTTTGATGATTAAATATTTAAACCAAGTCATGTTTTTGATTGTTAGCGCAAAAAAAATCAAGTCGTTTTGAGGTGTGTTGTGTTTAAATTTCCAACCAGAATACAGAGACAGAAGGGGGTATAGCTCAGTGGTAGAGCGTTTGACTGCAGATCAAGAGGTCCCCAGTTCAAATCTGGGTACCCTCTTTGGAAAACTGTACATATCACCATTTTGATAATTGAAAATTTCCAACATAAAAACAAGTGGTTTTGGGGTTTGTGGTGGATTTTTGTCTTTCTACAGTCTAAAAACAGAAGGGGGTATAGCTCAGTGGTAGAGCATTTGACTGCAGATCAAGAGGTCTCCAGTTCAAATCTGGGTGCCCCCTTCGGAAAACTGTACATATCACCATTTTGATGATTGAATATTTCCAACATAAAAACAAGTGGTTTTGGGGTTTGTGGTGGATTTTTGTCGTTACACAGTCTGAAAACAGAAGGGGGTATAGCTCAGTGGTAGAGCATTTGACTGCAGTCCAAGAGGTCCCCAGTTCAAATCTGGGTGCCCCCTTTGGAAAACTGCATATGTTACTCTTTTTATGATTAAATATTTAAACCAAGTCAAGTTTTTGATTATTAGCGCTTAAAATCAAGAAGGTTTTGAGGTGTGTTGTGTTTAAATTTCCAACCAGAATACAGAGACAGAAGGGGGTATAGCTCAGTGGTAGAGCGTTTGACTGCAGATCAAGAGGTCCCCAGTTCAAATCTGGGTGCCCCCTTTTGGAAACTGTACATATCACCATTTTGATGATTGAAAATTTCCATCAAGTCAAGGTTTTTAATTGTTAGCGCAAAAAATAAAGTGGTTTTGAGGTGTGTTGTGTTTAAATTTCCAATCAGAATACAGATACAGAAGGGGGTATAGCTCAGTGGTAGAGCATTTGACTGCAGATCAAGAGGTCCCCAGTTCAAATCTGGGTGCCCCCTTTGGAAAACTGCATTTGTTACTCTTTTGATGATTAAATATTTAAACCAAGTCAAGTTTTTGATTATTAGCGCTAAAAACAAGTGGTTTGAGGTCTGTTGTGTTTAAATTTCCAACCAGAATACAGAGACAGAAGGGGGTATAGCTCAGTGGTAGAGCATTTGACTGCAGTTCAAGAGGTCCCCAGTTCAAGTCTGGGTGCCTGTACATATCACCATTTTGATGATTGAAAATTTCCACCAAGTCAAGGTTTTTGATTGTTAGCGCAAAAAATCAAGTGGTTTTGAGGTGTGTTGTGTTTAAATTTCCAACCAGAATACAGATACAGAAGGGGGTATAGCTCAGTGGTAGAGCATTTGACTGCAGATCAAGAGGTCCCCAGTTCAAATCTGGGTGCCCCCTTTGGAAAACTATACATATCACTATTTTGATAATTGAATATTTCCAACATAAAAACAAGTGGTTTTTGTCGTTCCACAGTCTAAAAACAGAAGGGGGTATAGCTCAGTGGTAGAGCATTTGACTGCAGATCAAGAGGTCCCCAGTTCAAATCTGGGTGCCCCATTTGAGAAACTGTACATGTCAACATTTTGATGATTGAATATTTCCACCAAGTCAAGGTTTTTGATTATTAGCGCTAAAAATCAAGAAGGTTATGAGGTGTGTTGTGTTTAAATTTCCAACCACAATACAGAGACAGAAGGGGGTATAGCTCAGTGGTAGAGCATTTGACTGCAGTTCAAGAGGTCCCCAGTTCAAATCTGGGTGCCCCCTTTGGAAAACTGCATATGTTACTCTTTTGATGATTAAATATTTAAACCAAGTCAAGTTTTTGATTATTAGCGCTAAAAATCAAGAAGGTTTTGAGGTGTGTTGTGTTTAAATTTCCAACCAGAATACAGAGACAGAAGGGGGTATAGCTCAGTGGTAGAGCGTTTGACTGCAGATCAAGAGGTCCCCAGTTCAAATCTGGGTACCCTCTTTGGAAAACTGTACATATCACCATTTTGATAATTGAATATTTCCAACATAAAAACAAGTGGTTTTGGGGTTTGTGGTGGATTTTTGTCGTTCCACAGTCTAAAAACAGAAGGGGGTATAGCTCAGTGGTAGAGCATTTGACTGCAGATCAAGAGGTCCCCAGTTCAAATCTGGGTGCCCCCTTTGGGAAACTGTATATATCACCATTTTGATGATTGAATATTTCCAACATAAAAACAAGTGGTTTTGGGGTTTGTGGTGGATTTTTGTCGTTCCACAGTCTAAAAACAGAAGGGGGTATAGCTCAGTGGTAGAGCATTTGACTGCAGATCAAGAGGTCCCCAGTTCAAATCTGGGTACCCCCTTTGAAAAACTGTACATATCACCATTTTGATAATTGAAAATTTCCAACATAAAAACAAGTGGTTTTTGGGGTTTGAGGTGGATTTTTGTTCAATCCACAGTCTGAAAACAGAAGGGGGTATAGCTCAGTGGTAGAGCATTTGATTGCAGATCAAGACGTCTCCGGTACAAATCTGGGTGCCCCCTTTGGGAAACTGTACAAATCACCAATTTGATGATTGAAAATTTCCATCAAGTCAAGGTTTTTGATTGTTAGCGCAAAAAAAATCAAGTCGTTTTGAGGTGTGTTGTGTTTAAATTTCCAACCAGAATACAGAGACAGAAGGGGGTATAGCTCAGTGGTAGAGCATTTGACTGCAGTTCAAGAGGTCCCCAGTTCAAATCTGGGTGCCCCCTTTGGAAAACTATACATATCACTATTTTGATAATTGAATATTTCCAACATAAAAACAAGTGGTTTTGGGGTTTGTGGTGGATTTTTGTCATTCCACAGTCTGAAAACAAAAGGGGGTATAGCTCAGTGGTAGAGCATTTGACTGCAGATCAAGAGGTCCCCAGTTCAAATCTGGGTGCCCCCTTTGGGAAACTGTACATATCACCATTTTGATGATTGAATATTTCCACCAAGTCAAGGTTTTTGATTGTTAGCGCAAAAAATCAAGTGGTTTTGAGGTGTGCTGTGTTTAGATTTCCAATCAGAATACAGATTTGAAAGGGGGTATAGCTCAGTGGTAGAGCGTTTGACTGCAGATCAAGAGGTCTCCAGTTCAAATCTGGGTGCCCCCTTTGGAAAACTGTACATATCACCATTTTGATGATTGAATATTTCCAACATAAAAACAAGTGGTTTTGGGGTATGAGGTGGATTTTTGTCAATCCACAGTCTGAAAACAGAAGGGGGTACAGCTCAGTGGTAGAGCATTTGACTGCAGATCAAGAGGTCCCCAGTTCAAATCTGGGTGCCCCTTTGGGAAACTGTACATATCACCATTTTGATGATTAAAAATTTCCATCAAGTCAAGGTTTTTGATTGTTAGTGCAAAAAATAAAGTGGTTTTGAGGTGTGTTGTGTTTAAATTTCCAATCAGAATACAGATACAGAAGGGGGTATAGCTCAGTGGTAGAGCATTTGACTGCAGATCAAGAGGTCCCCAGTTCAAATCTGGGTGCTGCTTTGGAAAACTGTACATATCACCATTTTGAAGATGGAATATTTCCAACATAAAAACAAGTGGTTTTGGGGTTTGTGGTGGATTTTTGTCTTTCCACAGTCTAAAACAGAAGGGGGTATAGCTCAGTGGTAGAGCATTTGACTGCAGATCAAGATGTCCCCAGTACAAATCTGGGTGCCCCCTTTGGGAAACTGTACAAATCACCAATTTGATGATTGAAAATTTCCATCAAGTCAAGGTTTTTGATTGTTAGCGCAAAAAAAAATCAAGTCGTTTTGAGGTGTGTTGTGTTTAAATTTCCAACCAGAATACAGAGACAGAAGGGGGTATAGCTCAGTGGTAGAGCATTTGACTGCAGATCAAGAGGTCCCCAGTTCAAATCTGGGTGCCCCCTTTGGAAAACTGCATATGTTACTCTTTTTATGATTAAATATTTAAACCAAGTCAAGTTTTTGATTATTAGCGCTTAAAATCAAGAAGGTTTTGATGTTTGTTGTGTTTAAATTTCCAACCAGAATACAGAGACAGAAGGGGGTATAGCTCAGTGGTAGAGCATTTGACTGCAGATCAAGAGGTCCCCAGTTCAAATCTGGGTGCCCCCTTTGGAAAACTGTACATATCACCATTTTGATAATTGAATATTTCCAACATAAAAACAAGTGGTTTTGGGGTTTGTGGTGGATTTTTGTCGTTCCACAGTCTAAAAACAGAAGGGGGTATAGCTCAGTGGTAGAGCATTTGACTGCAGATCAAGAGGTCCCCAGTTCAAATCTGGCTGTCCCCTTTGGAAAACTGTACATATCACCATTTTGATGATTGAAAATTTCCACCAAGTCAAGGTTTTTTATTGTTAGCGCAAAAAATCAAGTGGTTTTGAGGTGTGTTGTGTTTAAATTTCCAATCAGAATACAGATACAGAAGGGGGTATAGCTCAGTGGTAGAGCATTTGACTGCAGATCAAGAGGTCCCCAGTTCAAATCTGGGTGCCCCCTTTGGTAAACTGTTCATGTCAACATTTTATTGATTGAATATTTCCACCAAGTCAAGGTTTTTTGATTATTAGCGCTAAAAATCAAGTGGTTTTGAGGTGTGTTGTGTTTAAATTTCCAATCAGAATACAGATTTGAAAGGGGGTATAGCTCAGTGGTAGAGCGTTTGACTGCAGATCAAGAGGTCCCCAGTTCAAATCTGGGTGCCCCCTTTGGAAAACTGTACATATCACCATTTTGATGATTGAATATTTCCAACATAAAAACAAGTGGTTTTGGGGTTTGTGGTGGATTTTTGTCAATCCACAGTCTGAAAACAGAAGGGGGTATAGCTCAGTGGTAGAGCATTTGACTGCAGATCAAGAGGTCCCCAGTTCAAATCTGGGTGCCCCCTTTGGAAAACTATACAATCACTCTTTGATGATTGAAAATTTCCATCAAGTCAAGGTTTTTGATTGTTAGCGCTAAAAATCAAGAAGGTTTTGAGGTGTGTTGTGTTTAAATTTCCAACCAGAATACAGAGACAGAAGGGGGTATAGCTCAGTGGTAGAGCATCTGACTGCAGATCAAGAGGTTCCCAGTTCAAATCTGGGTGACCCCTTTGGAAAACTGTACATATATTACCATTTTGATGATTGAATATTTCAAACATAAAAACAAGTGGTTTTGGGGTTTGTGGTGGATTTTTGTCATTCCACAGTCTAAAAACTAAAGGGGGTGTAGCTCAGTTGTAGAGCATTTGACTGCAGATCAAGAGGTCCCCAGTTCAAATCTGTGTACCCCCTTTGGAAAACTGTACATATCACCATTTTGATGATTGAATATTTCCACCAAGTCAAGGTTTTTGATTGTTAGCGCAAAAAAAATCAAGTGGTTTTGAGGTGTGTTGTGTTTAAATTTCCAATCAGAATACAGATACAGAAGGGTGTATAGCTCAGTGGTAGAGCATTTGACTGCAGATCAAGAGGTCCCCAGTTCAAATCTGGGTGACCCCTTTGGAAATTTTGATGATTGAATATTTCCAACATAAAAACAAGTGGTTTTGGGGTTTGTGGTGGATTTTTGTCGTTCCACAGTCTAAAAACAGAAGGGGGTATAGCTCAGTGGTAGAGCATTTGACTGCAGATCAAGATGTCTCCGGTACAAATCTGGGTGCCCCCTTTGGGAAACTGTACAAATCACCAATTTGATGATTGAAAATTTCCATCAAGTCAAGGTTTTTGATTGTTAGCGCAAAAAAATCAAGTCATTTTGAGGTGTGTTGTGTTTAAATTTCCAACCATAATAAAGAGACAGAAGGGGCTATAGCTCAGTGGTAGAGCATTTGACTGCAGATCAAGAGGTCCCCAGTTCAAATCTGGGTGACCCCTTTGGAAAACTGTACATATATTACCATTTTGATGATTGAATATTTCCAACATAAAAACAAGTGGTTTTGGGGTTTGTGGTGGACTTTTGTCATTCCACAGTCTAAAAACAGAAGGGGGTATAGCTCAGTGGTAGAGCGTTTGACTGCAGATCAAGAGGTCCCCAGTTCAAATCTGGGTGCCCCCTTTGGAAAACTGTACATATCACCATTTTGATGATTAAAAATTTCCATCAAGTCAAGGTTTTTGATTGTTAGCGCAAAAAATAAAGTGGTTTTGAGGTGTGTTGTGTTTAAATTTCCAACAACAATTCAGAGACAGGAGGAAGTATAGCTCAGTGGTAGAGCATTTGACTGCAGATCAAGACGTCTCTGGTACAAATCTGGGTGCCCCCTTTGGGAAACTGTACATATTACCATTTTGATGATTAAAAATTTCCATCAAGTCAAGGTTTTTGATTGTTAGCGCAAAAAATAAAGTGGTTTTGAGGTGTGTTGTGTTTAAATTTCCAACCACAATACAGAGACAGAAGGGGGTATAGCTCAGTGGTACAGCGTTTGACTGCAGATCAAGAGGTCTCCAGTTCAAATCTGGGTGCCCCCTTTGGAAAACTATACATATCACTATTTTGATAATTCAATATTTCCAACATAAAAACAAGCAGTGGTATTTACTGCAGATCAAGAGGTCCCCAGTTCAAATCTGGGTGCCCCCTTTGGAAAACTGTACATATCACCATTTTGATGATTGAATATTTCCAACATAAAAACAAGTGGTTTTGGGGTTTGTGGTGGATTTTTGTCGTTCCACAGTCTGAAAACAGAAGGGGGTATAGCTCAGTGGTAGAGCATTTGACTGCAGATCAAGAGGTCTCCGGTACAAATCTGGGTGACCCCTTTGGAAAACTGTACATATCACCTTTTTGATGATTGAAAATTTCCAACATAAAAACAAGTGGTTTTTGGGGTTTGAGGTGGATTTTTGTCAATCCACAGTCTGAAAACAGAAGGGGGTATAGCTCAGTGGTAGAGCATTTGACTGCAGATCAAGAGGTCCCCAGTTCAAATCTGGGTGCCCCCTTTGGAAAACTGTACATGTTACCATTTTGATGATTGAATATTTCCACCAAGTCAAGGTTTTTGATTATTAGCGCTAAAAATCAAGAAGGTTTTGAGGTGTGTTGTGTTTAAATTTCCAACCAGAATACAGAGACAGAAGGGGGTATAGCTCAGTGGTAGAGCATTTGACTGCAGATCAAGAGGTCCCCAGTTCAAATCTGGGTGCCCCCTTTGAGAAACTGTACATATCACCATTTGATGATTGAAAATTTCCATAAGTCAAGGTTTTTGATTTTAGCGCAAAAAAAAGAAGGTTTTGAGGTGTGTTGTGTTTAAATTTCCAACCAGAATACAGAGACAGAAGGGGGTATAGCTCAGTGGTAGAGCATTTGACTGCAGATCAAGAGGTCCCCAGTTCAAATCTGGGTGCCCCCTTTGGAAAACTGTACATATCACCATTTTGATGATTGAATATTTCCAACATAAAAACAAGTGGTTTTGGGGTTTGTGGTGGATTTTTGTCGTTCCACAGCCTAAAAACAGAAGGGGGTATAGCTCAGTGGTAGAGCATTTGACTGCAGATCAAGAGGTCCCCAGTTCAAATCTGTGTACCCCCTTTGGAAAATTATACACATCACTATTTTGATAATTAAAAATTTCCATCAAGTCGAGGTTTTTGATTGTTAGCGCAACAAATAAAGTGGTTTTGAGGTGTGTTGTGTTTAAATTCCCAATCAGAAAACAGATACAGAAGGGGGTATAGCTCAGTGGTAGAGCATTTGACTGCAGATCAAGAGGTCTCCAGTTCAAATCTGGGTGCCCCCTTTGGAAAACTGTACATATCACCATTTTGATGATTGAATATTTCCAACATAAAAACAAGTGGTTTTGGGGTTTGTGGTGGATTTTTGTCATTCCACAGTCTAAAAACAGAAGGGGGTATAGCTCAGTGGTAGAGCATTTGACTGCAGATCAAGAGGTCTCCAGTTCAAATCTGGGTGCCCCCTTTGGGAAACTGTACATATCACCATTTTGATGATTGAAAATTTCCATCAAGTCAAGGTTTTTGATTGTTAGCGCAAAAATAAAGTGGTTTTTAGGTGTGTTGTGTTTAAATTTCCAACAGAATAAGAACAGAAGGGGGTATAGCTCAGTGGTAGAGCATTTGACTGCAGATCAAGAGGTCCCCAATTCAAATCTGGGTGCCCCCTTTGGAAAACTGCATATGTTACTCTTTTGATGATTAAATATTTAAACCAAGTCAAGTTTTTGATTATTAGCGATAAAAATCAAGAAGGTTTTGATGTTTGTTGTGTTTAAATTTCCAACCAGAATACAGAGACAGAAGGGGGTATAGCTCAGTGGTAGAGCATTTGACTGCAGATCAAGAGGTCCCCAGTTCAAATCTGGGTGCCCCTTTGGAAAACTGCATATGTTACTCTTTTGATGATTAAATATTTAAACCAAGTCAAGTTTTTGATTATTAGCGCTAAAAATCAAGAAGGTTTTGAGGTGTGTTGTGTTTAAATTTCCAACCAGAATAAAAAGACAGAAGGGGGTATAGCTCAGTGGTAGAGCATTTGACTGCAGATCAAGAGGTCCCCAGTTCAAATCTGGGTACCCTCTTTGAAAAACTGTACATATCACCATTTTGATAATTGAAAATTTCCAACATAAAAACAAGTGGTTTTGGGGTTTGTGGTGGATTTTTGTCGTTACACAGTCTGAAAACAGAAGGGGGTATAGCTCAGTGGTAGAGCATTTGATTGCAGATCAAGACGTCTCCGGTACAAATCTGGGTGCCCCCTTTGGGAAACTGTACAAATCACCAATTTGATGATTGAAAATTTCCATCAAGTCAAGGTTTTTGATTGTTAGCGCTAAAAATCAAGTGGTTTTGAGGTCTGTTGTGTTTAAATTTCCAACCAGAATAAAAAGACAGAAGGGGTTATAGCTCAGTGGTAGAGCATTTGACTGCAGATCAAGAGGTCCCCAGTTCAAATCTGGGTGCCCCCTTTGGAAAACTGTACATGTCACCATTTTGATAATTGAAAATTTCCAACATAAAAACAAGTGGTTTTGGGGTTTGTGGTGGATTTTTGTCGTTACACAGTCTGAAAACAGAAGGGGGTATAGCTCAGTGGTAGAACATTTGACTGCAGATCAAGAGGTCCCCAGTTCAAATCTGGGTACCCTCTTTAGAAAACTGTACATATCACCATTTTGATAATTGAAAATTTCCAACATAAAAACAAGTGGTTTTTGGGGTTTGAGGTGGATTTTTGTTCAATCCACAGTCTGAAAACAGAAGGGGGTATAGCTCAGTGGTAGAGCATTAGATTGCAGATCAAGAAGTCCCCAGTTCAAATCTGGGTGCCCCCTTTGGAAAACTATACATATCACCATTTCGATAATTGAAAATTTCCACCAAGTCAAGGTTTTTGATTATTAGCGCTAAAAATCAAGAAGGTTTTGAGGTGTGTTGTGTTTAAATTTCCAACCAGAATACAGAGACAGAAGGGGGTATAGCTCAGTGGTAGAACATTTGACTGCAGATCAAGATGTCTCCGGTACAAATCTGAGTGCCCCCTTTGGGAAACTGTACAAATCACCAATTTGATGATTGAAAATTTTCATCAAGTCAAGGTTTTTGATTGTTAGCGCAAAAAAAATCTAGTCGTTTTGAGGTGTGTTGTGTTTAAATTTCCAACCAGAATACAGTCACAGAAGGGGGTATAGCTCAGTGGTAGAGCATTTGACTGCAGATCAAGAGGTCCCCAGTTCAAACCTGGGTGCCCCCTTTGGAAAACTATACATATCACTATTTTGATAATTGAATATTTCCAACATAAAAACAAGTGGTTTTGGGGTTTGTGGTGGATTTTTGTCATTCCACAGTCTGTAAACTAAAGGGGGTGTAGCTCAGTTGTAGAGCATTTGCCTGCAGATCAAGAGGTCCCCAGTTTAAATCGGTGTACCCCCTTTGGAAAACTGTACGTATCACCATTTTGATGATTGAATATTTCCACCAAGTCAAGGTTTTTGATTGTTAGCGCAAAAAAAATCAAGTGGTTTTGAGGTGTGTTGTGTTTAAATTTCCAATCAGAATACAGATACAGAAGGGGGTATAGCTCAGTGGTAGAGAATTTGACTGCAGATCAAGAGGTCTCCAGTTCAAATCTGGGTGCCCCCTTCGGAAAACTGTACATATCACCATTTTGATGATTGAATATTTCCAACATAAAAACAAGTGTTTTTGGGGTTTGTGGTGGATTTTTGTCGTTCCACAGTCTAAAAACAGAAGGGGGTATAGCTCAGTGGTAGAGCATTTGACTGCAGATCAAGAGGTCCCCAGTTCAAATCTGGGTGCCCCTTTGGAAAACTGCATATGTTACTCTTTTGATGATTAAATATTTCCAACATAAAACAAGTGGTTTTGGGGTTTTGTGGTGGATTTTTATTAGTTCCACAGTCTAAAACAGAAGGGGTATGAAAACAGTGGTAGAGGCATTTGACTGCACATCAAAGAGGGTCCCCAGTTCAAATCTGGGTGCCCCCCTTTGGAAAACTGCATATGTTACTCTTTTTTTGATTATTAAATGGCCCAAACCAAGTCAAGTTTTTTGATTATTGGCTAAAATCTGCAAGTGGTTTTGAGGTCTGTTGTGTTTAATTTCCAACAGAATATGAGAGACAGAAGGGTATAGCTCAGTGGTGAAACGTTGACTGCAGATCAAAGGGTCCCCAGTTCAAATCTGGGTGCTTGCTGAGAAACTGTACATGTCAACATTTTGATGATTGAATATTTCCACACCAAGTCAAGGTTTTGATTATTGGCTAAAAATCAAGAAGGTTTTTTGAGGTGTGTTGTGTTTAAATTTCAAGCAGAATACAGAAGCAGAAGAAGGGGTATAGCTCGGTGGTAGGCATTTGACTGCAGATCAAAGAGGTCTCCAGTTCAAATCTGGAGTGCCCCCTTTGGAAAACTGTACATATCACCATTTGATGATTGAATATTTCCAACATAAAAACAAGTGGGTTTGGGGTTTGTGGTGGATTTCTGTCGTTCCACAGTCCAAAAAACAGAAGGGGGTATAGCTCAGTGGTAGAGCATTTGACTGCAGATCAAGAGGTCCCTAGTTCAAATCTGGGTGCCCCCTTTGGAAAACTGCATATGTTACTCTTTTGATGATTAAATATTTAAACCAAGTCAAGTTTTTGATTATTAGCGCTAAAAATCAAGTGGTTTTGAGGTCTGTTGTGTTTAAATTTCCAACCAGAATACAGAGACAGAAGGGGGTATAGCTCAGTGGTAGAGCATTTGACTGCAGATCAAGAGGTCCCCAGTTCAAATCTGGGTGCCCCCTTTGAGAAACTGTACATGTCAACATTTTGATGATTGAATATTTCCACCAAGTCAAGGTTTTTGATTATTAGCGCTAAAAATCAAGAAGGTTTTGAGGTGTGTTGTGTTTAAATTTCCAACCAGAATACAGAGACAGAAGGGGGTATAGCTCAGTGGTAGAGCATTTGACTGCAGATCAAGAGGTCCCCAGTTCAAATCTGGGTGCCCCTTTGGAAAACTGCATATGTTACTCTTTTGATGATTAAATATTTAAACCAAGTCAAGTTTTTGATTATTAGCGCTAAAAATCAAGAAGGTTTTGATGCTTGTTGTGTTTAATTTTCCAACCAGAACACAGAGACAGAAGGGGGTATAGATCAGTGGTAGAGCATTTGACTGCAGATCAAGAGGTCTCCAGTTCAAATCTGGGTGCCCCCTTTGGAAAACTGTACATATCACCATTTTGATGATTGAATATTTCCAACATAAAAACAAGTGGTTTTGGGGTTTGTGGTGGATTTTTGTCATTCCACAGTCTGAAAACAAAAGGGGGTATAGCTCAGTGGTAGAGCATTTGACTGCAGATCAAGACGTCTCCGGTACAAATCTGGGTGCTCCCTTTGGGAAACTGTACATGTCAACATTTTGATGATTGAATATTTCCACCAAGTCAAGGTTTTTGATTGTTAGCGCAAAAAATCAAGTGGTTTTGAAGTGTGTTGTGTTTAAATTTCCAATCAGAATACAGATACTTAAGGTGGTATAACTCAGTGGTAGAGCATTTGTCTGCAGATCAAGAGGTCCCCAGTTCAAATCTAGGTGCCCCCTTTGGAAAACTGCATATGTCACTCTTTTGATGATTGAATATTTCCAACATAAAACAAGTGGTTTTGGGGTTTGTGGTGGATTTTTGTCAATCCACAGTCTGAAAACAGAAGGGGGTATAGCTCAGTGGTAGAGCATTTGACTGCAGATCTGGGTGCCCCCTTTGGAAAACTGTACATATCACCATTTTGATGATTGAAAATTTCCACCAAGTCAAGGTTTTTGATTGTTAGCGCAAAAAATCAGGTGGTTTTGAGGTGTGTTGTGTTTAAATTTCCAACCAGAATACAGATACATAAGGGGGTATAGCTCAGTGGTAGAGCATTTGACTGCAGATCAAGAGGTCCCCAGTTCAAATCTGGGTGCCCCCTTTGGAAAACTGTACATATCACCATTTTGATGATTGAATATTTCCAACATAAAAACAAGTGTTTTTGGGGTTTGTGGTGGATTTTTGTCGTTCCACAGTCTAAAAACAGAAGGGGGTATAGCTCAGTGGTAGAGCATTTGACTGCAGATCAAGAGGTCCCCAGTTCAATTCTGGGTGCCCCCTTTGGAAAACTGCATATGTCCCTCTATTGATGAATGATTATTTCCAACATAAAAACAAGTGGTTTTGGGGTTTGTGGTGGATTTCTGTCAATTCACAGTTTGAAAACAGAAGGGGGTGTAGCTCAGTGGTAGAGCATTTGACTGCAGATCAAGAGGTCCTCAGTTCAAATCTGGGTGTCCCCTTTGGAAAACTGTACATATCACCATTTTGATGATTGAAAATTTCCACCAAGTCAAGGTTTTTGATTGTTAGCGCAAAAAATCAAGTTATAAATAATCAGTGGAAGCGATAGTTATAGTTGCATTTAGCCCGCTTTAGATGTCATTCCGTATGGGCTCATTTTTAAAGGGGAGAAAATGCACAGCACGAAGCATCTGAATAATACAAACTGTGCCATCCTCTTAAGTCCAGAAAGGGAATGGTGCACAGTTGTGGAAAGAACAGGAGCTGACAGGCCTAGTACAGGAGGGAGGTTCATTATGAAATATTCATCTTTTTAGAGGCTGAGCAGACTAGATGTGATGAACAGCTGAAGTGCTCAAATGTTTTGCTGTGTTTTTTATTGTTTTCTTAAAAAAATATTCTTTACAGGATTTTTCTCATCCCTCATATCAACTGGCAATGATAACAGTTTTAGAAAGCTTTAGAGAGGTTCAGCATTGCATTCATACACCTTAAGAGAAGGCAAATCACTGGCCCACTTTAGCACCAACATGGATGCCCCTCATCCAGCTCTTAAGAGTCACACGCATTGTGAACGCTGTTTAATATTTGATGAAATCAGTTCCTCCTGGCTGCATATTCTTTGTCTCCTCTTCTACTTCAACAGAAAAAATGGCTTTAAAAATGGCTAAATTACTTTTTTTCAAGGTCTGTTAAAATCAAATTTATGCACAGTATATTATTGTCGCAACAGGTTTAGTATCTTTACTCACAATCTGACGGATTTTAAAACAATCTTTTGAAAGTTTTAAGTAGCCATATTATATACATTTTAATTAGGTAGTTGCTCTGCGATGGATTGGCGATCTGTCCAGGGTGTACCCCGCCTCTAGCCTGAAGTGCAGAGGAGATGCACTTCACCAGTGGACCCCCGTGATCCGAAAGGGAATAAGCGTGTAAGAAAATAAATTAATAATTGGGTAGTACCTATGTTCTTGTAACATCTGATCTATTCCCATAATAAATCTTAGGTCCATCAATTTGAAATCTAAACTCTCAAAAATCTGGAAAATTAACATACATTCATATGCTTTTTGAAATTTAAACTTAATACGATACCCCATTGATATTTGTAGGAGGGTGCATGAGGCACAGACTAGTCATAGCGTTTACATCATCTGTGCTGTTTCTCAGACTCTTTATATACTCATCTATGTTTGGCAATTGAACTTTCCCCCACTGTGGAAGCGGCTAAGATTGATAATCCAATCATCAATGCACCATTATATGCCAAATCGGTTGCTAAAGTAAATGGTATGATTGCTAGAAGTATGAGTGACCTAATACGCAATAAGTATCATAAACCAACCCATAAGTCCAATAAATATGATTTTCCAAAGCTGAGATAGAGATGCTAAATTGGTTGCTATGGAGGGTTCAGCGACATTGTGTAATGTTTCCTCTGAGCTACCTTAGTGACTCAAAGTAATACAAACCAACCCCAATATCTCAATTATTTTCCGAAACTTAGGTATTGTTCTAAGAATTTGGTTGCTATGGTTTAGTTCTCTGAAATAAAAAGATTTAGGTTTTTATTATGATTAACATAATCTACAAGGTTCATGAGAAAGATGCAATGAAGGAAGTTGGCCACAGAGCACCTTATTTCCTTGGTGGCTGGGTTTTCCAACACAAAGAACACATGAACCCAACCAAAACATAGATGAAGTGTCAACAGGCTTCTGCAAGTTGGGGTTTTTTTTAGGGGTGAACACTGAAGACGATTGGAGGAAATGGAAAGTAGATCCAGGAGTTCAATCAGTCCAAAAACATCCTTTAGGTGAACTGAAGATGGGGTGAACGTGTCTCTGTGAAACATGGCCAGGATATACACTCTTTCGCTCAGAGTGAGCTGGCACCAGCAGAACCCTGTGGCCATAACCAGTAAACCTAATTGATGGATACATTAAAAATGAATTGATGGCTATATTGTGAAGTAGTTAACTGTGATTGATCATCCCATTGACTTGGTAGTGAAAATGTTTTCCTAGATTAACTGAGGATTTTGTATAGCTCCAAATGAACAAACTCTACTGGTATTGCAACAGCATTTGAGAAAACACTCACCAAAATAAAAGATTTTATTAATCTTGATGAACCTTTTGAACTGAAAGAAGGAGAGGAAATGGTGAGTATGCAGTGAGGCACAGAGGACAGAAGGAACACAGGCTAAGTGCTGCAGAGATGTGTGACGCTGATTCAAGGGGACAGGGCCAGTGAGGCATGAGGAGGAGGAGTGTTGATCGAGGTGGCTTTTGGAACAATGGGCCTGCTCTTCTCCAATAAAACGCGAAGGCCTCATCACCGCATTCTGGCCCCAGTGTATAGGCTTTGTGTTTATCAAAACTAACAAGTAGCAGGGATGAAACAAAATAGTGGTTAAATATTCAGCTAGATAGCTGCTCTATACTCTCCATCTTGAAAAGAAATGTCAATGGTTCATAATAATTATTTTAGATCCTAGAACAATGAACAACTGAATATATTTATGCCAAAAAGGTGAGATCAAACTTGAAGGATTTAAATAAATAAAATGCTTCTATTGTTCTCATTATTTTATAAACATTATGGTCCACCTTGATTTATATGTCTACTGCACAGGAGTGCCCATGGACTGAAAGCAAATTTTGTCATTTTTACCAGCTACAATTTGAAACATATTTCTTTCCAGGGCTTGGAAACAGTGCAGTCTAGAAACATCCTTAATGGCTAAGCATTTAGCATGGTGTGGAATGTCCACTTACCATTCTTTAAGAGCCTGATATATATAAGTCAACTGTAATCAGTGGCCTATGTCTCTCTCTATTCTGAGTTATTTTTAACATCTGATAATAAGAGTCTCAATGGAAAAACATTAAATTTGGCAATAAAATATGGGATTTGGTTAGATCTGTAAGGCTTTCAAGACATCTAGTTTTTCCAGTTTGGTGCAGAATTAAGCAGGGATCCGTGCAACGCCTCTCAGAAACAATAGTATAAGTTGATAAAAAATGGAAAACCAGAGAAAAATCAAGAGACCTTTCGTATCTTGAACATTTCGTAACTCGACGCATTTGTATCTGGGGGTACCACTGTATATGTAAAGGTGTTAAATGGCACTTTTGAAAAAAAGGTTCTATAGAGCCAAATCTGGTTCTTTGACCCATAAGGGAAACATCTGCCTATGTTTTTAATGAAACATTTTTTTTTACATTTGTTAAATATAGGGATTATAATGGCATCTACCACATCTAATTTGTAGATGATATAAAGAGATTTCAGGACTTTGCCTAATCAGGCTGAACGGGCATGCTGCTGCTACTGCCCCACGTTGAGTTTCAGTTGGTCTCTCTTTGTGCATGCTCTGTTAGAGAGCAACAGTGCGCCAACAGTGCAATAACCTGCACCAAGAGTGCAATGATCACATGCGCATGTTTACTATTTTATCACTGAACAGAGGCACATGAGTTTTTTCACATGCAGTGTTATTTTATCATTTCAGTATTTCAAGGCTTTTTAAAGTGTCCGTGTGGAAGCGTTTTATTTTTTTTTAAACGGACACATGAGGATGCAGGTTTTTTTGTACACAGTGTGAGGGGAAAAAAAGCCGCAGGTATGTGTGGACATGGCCTTAGTTGTAGTGACACAGTGTTGCCAACTCCTCAGTAAGAAAAGTCGCTAGTGGCTGGCCCAAAAGTTTCTAGATGACTTCACTGTCTCATTTGCAAAATGACGCATGACGCGCGTGCCATACATTCCCCACCAGTGATAAATTATTTACAGCTAAAAAACAACAAATAGTTTTTTTATTTTAATTTACTTTTGTGGTTTATTTTAAACAGCGATTTAAACTGCTGTCCTCCTCCTGACATACACCAACAAGGAATTCTCGTCAGCCAATAAGTGTGTTACACTTGCCCGTGTTCAATTTATTTTGATGTTTGGACACTAAATAGAGACAGACAG
Source organism: Danionella cerebrum (assembly GCA_007224835.1). Classification (NCBI taxonomy): domain Eukaryota; kingdom Metazoa; phylum Chordata; class Actinopteri; order Cypriniformes; family Danionidae; genus Danionella; species Danionella cerebrum. The sequence continues at coordinate 65,230 of SRMA01027232.1, forward strand.
GCACAGAAGCGGTTCCTTCATCTGAAGAGCTCGTCAGCCGAAAAAGACCAGGAAAAGTCGCTAGGATAAAAAAAAGGGCTGGTGGTTTGAAAAGTCACTTAATCTAGCGACAAAGTCTCTAAGTTGTCAACACTGTCATGACATTGAGATTAGTGCAATCATTTAATTAGATTTAATCCTTTTTTAAAAAAAAAAATCCTTATTTTCTGATAAAATTTTTGGAGTTTGGATGTCTTTTTTTAATAAAGCAAAAGTTTGAAGAAAACATGTTTAATATGTATTCACACCAGATCACTCCTAGAGATTTTATAATCACTATTCAGACCAATTTAAATTGTGTTTCCCTGGAGAATAATAACATTTGTGTGATGGCAAAGTTTCGAATGGTTGTGTATAAATAGTTCATAGCTCCCTTGTGTAAAATGGATTTAGTGAGGCCTAGCAAGACAGAATCTATTTATGTTTACAAAGATTGTACAAAGACAATGGTCCATCAGGAGAAAGACATTACCTTCTCAACCCAAATAAACCTCAACCGGTTTCTACATTTAGTTTAATTTAGTTAGGAAACATGCCACAGTCTGGTTTCAAGTGCAAAAGTTAATATAGAATGCATTGAAGTGCAATGTCCACGTTTTATACAGATCCATAAAATGTGTTTCCCAAAGACAAGCTGCTTTCACTTTTAACATATGTTCCCATAATTAAGAGCTCTCAAATGTCAATGTTATTTTTAGGATAATAGATTTTCAACAGACAAGTAGATGATTACAAGTATAGACTGATCTTGTAAAGTTAGTATTAAGTTTCTCTTTTTGTATAAAGAAGCCATGACTTCTCCGAGTTCCAACAAATCCGGTTGTTGATAAGTTTGTAGTCCAATAATAAGAAGAGCATTTTCAATTGGTCCGTTCTTTCCTATGAAGGCGAGGATTCACTAATGGGGGGCTGGCTTATCCACCAGCTGCAACGCCACTCTAGAGCCCCATCTCATTTGATGACCTAATTGGCGAGCAGGTCAGCTATGGAACAAGATTAACCCATGAGCGCTACAACCCTTACATTTTAGCAATTTAAACGAGATAAATGTGAGGTGGTGTGGTCTCTTTTGTGTCCCTCACCACGCACTGCACTTATTTTCACCGCGGCACCTTGGCGTCTTCATTTCACCTGCCACTTACTTCAAACACGACCCCACTGTGTTCCCGCACAAGTTCTTCTGAGTCCCACACAGGGTTGTCTTCAGGAGCGTGTCGCACTTTAGGACGTGCTAAAAAAGAAACTTCAGCCGGTGTTCCTCAACTTTACAGGATGAGTATCAAGTCTCAAGACTCCGAGCCAAACAACAACGTCTCTATTGAAGAGGAGGTGAGGTTTGAAAACGGTGTAACTTTGTTTTAACTAGTTTTGAAGCGTTTAAAGAGGCTCTGAGGGAAGTGTTTACTTCGAGTATTTAAATCTACAAAAATGTTTTAGGAAGACGTGTCGACCTCTGTTTTATTGTTTATGTTGCCATTTCACGGCCAAGAAACACTGTAATAACTTTGAAAAGGACTTGTTTGATTAATTGTTGAAATCTGAGTTAATTCGGTTACTATTAAAAAGCATTAATGTCATTAGCCTCGATCAGGTTTGGCAGAGTGTAAATGCTACTTTTAAAATTTATTACAAGCCTTTAAACAAAAAAATAAATAAATATAAATACTACTCATCTGTCCCTCCCAAATTACAACACTTATAAAGACTTATCTATCTTTCTTTTTTGGGGGGATGGGGGCAGTAAAAATAAATAGATTTCATGCAAGTAATTTTAATTTGAGGTTCACAGTTATTGGATGGATAAAACATTAAAAGAATAAAACAAATCCGCTCTGTAAATGGTAAACCCAAAGAGCTATTTTTTAATTTGTTTGCCGGTCCCCCAAAAAATTATCTTCTTAGTTTTCCATATTTAAAGTTATTCCTTGTATTTGTTCAAAAGCATGTTTTTTTATGATCATTATTGCACTGCCTACCTGCATTACAATGTTGTGGTCAGGAGTTATGGGCTGTTCCAAGATCCACTGGATCTTCATTGTTGCGGTTAACCTCTCAAATTTAAAATAAGATGCTTTTAGTCATTTTTCTTGTCTCTCTTTGCTAAGAATTTGTATTACACATTTTGATGATGCCTCAAATTTTGTCATTAACAAAAAACTGTATTTGTATTTCCCTTAGTTTGAATTGTTTTTAATAACATTAATGCTTTCTATGTAACGTTTTGTAGGTCCGAACTCTATTTGTCAGTGGTCTACCAACAGATATCAAACCACGTGAGCTTTATCTGCTGTTTCGACCATTTAAGGTAATTTTTTTTTTTTCATCCTTTTGGGGTTTGGATTTTAAAAGATCATTGTCTTGGTCGGCTACTATTGCATTAGGCTGTTGTTACTGGGCAGAATTGGTTTTGAAGTTTCTTCAAAACAATTCTGTGGACGGTAATTAAATGTCTAAAAATGAGTGTTTGGTTAATTTGATTTGCGATCGTTCTTGACATTGTTTATATTGCAAAGTTAGCAGTGCAGTAAAGTACTTGGCAAATGCCTCAAACTTGACATGTTGCCCTCTCATGGGGAGTGAAGCAGGAATTTCTTCCTTTTTAAACATGTGACTACATTTGGCTAATTGGATTTCTTTTGCTTCTCAGGGTTATGAGGGTTCACTTATCAAGCTCACATCAAAGCAGGTGAGACATTGTTTGATATTACAGCTGACCTGGTCTCTGCCACATTAAACTACAGAAATGGCTCTTTTTCTTTGACAAAAGCTGAAGAATTATTATCTCTAAGGACTTTCACTAATGATCAGTTGATTAAATGTCTTCACATATCTGTTTTTGTGATGCTGCGTTCCCACTGATTGATCTTTCTTTGTTTTTCCAGCCTGTTGGGTTTGTAACCTTTGATAGTCGTTCTGGCGCTGAAGCGGCAAAAAATGCATTAAACGTAAGGAAGCAGCCATCTGTAAGAAATGGCTTGAATTATTGAAAAACTGCCAGATGTTCTGCTAGCCTCTTACAATTTTTTTCAAAATGTGTTATCAGCTCCAAGATCTACTGGTATTATTTTTGAGTGTAGTGCACAAGACTACATATTTATTTTAGGGATGTTCAGATTTTTTTTTTTGCACCCCAAACAGAGCCATTGTGATTTTGAGAATAAACCCACCTACTTTGTAACACTTCTGTTTTTTTTAAAAGGGCTGTAACTTTCATTTAAATGAGAATTTGGGCCATTATCTTCCAGATACTGGAATGCATTATAAACAATGCTTATACAATATTATGACTGTTTCTCCTTTACGTTATTTTATGGGTATTTGCATATGGAACCATTTTTATAAGCTTTTTCTCTTCTCAATGGACAGGACTTTGTAGCATATTCAGATGAGAAAGAAATTTAACTTTCCCTAAAAAAATTGGATTTTGTTTCAAATAGAGACTAATGCATGTAGTGTTCACGCAAGGGATGCTGGTCCTTTAAGAGATTTCATTCACATTATAGCTTCCTAACAAAATGAGGGTGTTGGTGGTTTAACATTTGCTTAAAAAAGTGTAGATTTGACAGAGAAAATTGCTACGTAAAACCATAGCTTCTGAGCGAAGTAAAGATTGCTGACTCACAGACTTTAGCGCCTCTGAGCAGAGAGGTTTTGCATTCATGTGGTGACCTAAACAGAACTGAACCATGCTAAGTGGCGATAATGTATATAGCACCCATTTGTTCTGAGAACAATGGGGCGGTCACACAATGAGAAATGTTCGGTGGCGATATGTCCACAATATGACAACAGTTGTTTAATCTCACGAGATGAGCCGTGTACTTTCAGTGGAGATTAAATAAATCTTTTAGTTAATGTAGAACTGAAAATTAAAGTGTTCAACTCTCCAAGTAAGCCGTCTGGTAGCACTTTGGTTTTCTGATCCTGTAAGCGGGATTGAATATTCCCCTTGGGCAAGTGAATAAAGTTCAAATGTAACTTTTCTGAAATTAAATCGTGTAATTATTATTATTATTTTTTTTAATAAATCGAAGCATGCGGTCATTGTTACACCTCTACTCATTATGAAACAATTGTACATTTTTATGACGTTGGTATTGCTTGAAAATAAATAAGAGAGCATCCGTGTATGTGTTTTTGTTTGCAGGATCGACACACAATCGTTTATGTGAATTCCGCATTGTTCAAGAGTAGTGCAACTGCCCCATAATTCTTAGCATCTCTGTATATGTTAATTTCAAAATAGTCATGTTAATTGAACATAGAATGAAGTCTGTACGCTGATTAATCAGTATTAAGATTTCTTGCTGACAATCTTTGTCAATCATTGCTTACAAATTTCGAGTTTGTCAACAACAAATATACTGCATACTGCTTTTTTTTCTCCAGCTCTAAATAATCTGTTCTCTTCTTAAATAATAGCATTGTGAAAAACCATTTGTTTTTCAAAGTAAATGGATAAATTGAAATTTAATCATTTAAGGCTCATAAGTGTATAACAATTTCTACATATCTCAGTGTTTGAAACTAAATTGTATTTACTAGTATACACTACTAATTTGTGTGGGGAGTGGGTGTTTGAACACCAGATTTTTACTTTTTTTTTTATTTATTTATTTTTTTTTACTTTTTTTAAATTAAATAGATCACAGGAGCCGATCAACCAATATCTATTTCTTCTTGTCTTTAGCCTGTAGTTTATTCACCAGTGTTTAGGAAATCACAAGCTTCACTAGTAAAACGTTCACTGCATGTGGGCACCAGCTTCAGATACACTGCACATTTTTTTTTTACCAGGGTCTAGCAGGCACATCCCATTACTGTATCCCCCTCCCCCCCTTGTGTCTCCAGGGGGTTCGATTTGACCCTGAAAACCCGCAGACCCTCCGGTTAGAGTTTGCTAAGGCCAACACGAAGATGGCAAAGAGTAAGCTGATGGGCACACCGAATCCCACAAATATCCACCCAGCTCTAGGAGCGCACTTCATAGCACGGGACCCATGTAAGTCTATGGCCCACACAATAGTTTTCACAAGGTATAAACAGACAGGCGCACACACACACCAACACACTCTGGAGCTCCACATTTAGTGTTGAACACTAGAAACTAATCCACCTCCACATGCATGTAATAGCAAATGGTCTTCTGTTTTCTTCTCCTAGAAGGGTTTACTGTTAGCATTTCACATTTCATTCAGCCTTTTATTATCTACTGAGCAGAGTTGCCCAAAAAAAATCACAAAGGTACACAATATTTAGTTACTGCAACTTGTGTTACAAGCCAACATTTAGTTCAATGCTTTATCTTGGAAGTGAAGTGTTGATTTCGGTGCAGTCTGACATCCTGAGCTGCTTCAGAGTCCGGGGTAATCCATTTCTTTGCCTCTCCAGATGACTTGACCGGGGCAACACTGATCCCAGCGTCTCCAGAGGCCTGGTCCCCTTATCCACTGTACACCCCGGAGCTGAGCCCTGCTCTGCCCCACACTGCCTTCACCTACCCTGCAGCTGCGGCTGCCGCTGCTGCAGCACTTCATGCCCAGGTCAGCATTTCCTTCTCATCTCTTGGAAAGTCTACGTCCATCCACCACCCAATTAGTTTCTCAAATAGTATTTCATGTTGTACTTGCTGCCTTTTCTTTTCCTTGTTTATTTTACTCCTAACATTTTTTTTTTTGAGGGACCTGATTATGCATTTAAAGTAAAAGTAAGAGCCCTTTAGACTAGAACTGCACCTTTTATAGTTTTTAAAATGGAATATTTATCATGGTTATCCCCCAAGCACACCATTTACTGGGGATGGAACAATATACCACGTCACATTGTGTGTTGTCTAGGTGCCCAAGTGCATTTGTTTCTACGAGCCCAGATGCAAGTATAGTCACTTCGGAAACTAAGTTTTCTTGCTATTTTAACATTTTTATTTGGAGATTATAATCCTTTACTCAGACTATAAAACAAGCTCTCTAAATCACTTAGAATAAAGAAGATACCCCCTAGTGGATGGATGAAATCGCTCAAATAATATCAAACCAAACCCTAGCCTGCTTTAAATATTTGGTTAATACTAGAGTTGTAAAATATGATGCGTGTGATTACAATTTGCCCTTATTCCATCCACTGTGCCCCATTTGCCCCATTCTGTGTGCAGCGCTCAGAACTTGGCAATACATCTAAATACAGCAGTTTTAATGCTGTGTTAATACCATCAAGCAAATATATTTACTTTTGTCTCCGGACTACACGTTCTCTGAGTCAGATAGTTACGTATGAGGTTTTGCTATTTCAGTTTTATTTATTTATTTTTTTTAATTTTTTTTTGTAACTCAGTTTTTGAACACCTCAAAATTAAGCCATCATGCATGTGTACTAAACATGGTAGAAAGCTGTGTAGTCTGTTTATATTTAAATTAACATTCTCTTTATGGGATGTAAAAACAGTTCACCCTTGGGAAACCCTTTAAAAATTGACTGTTTGCATTTGGCTTATATAATAAATATAAAATCACTTATTATGGGATCTTGAAAAATATTTAAAACTGCTATGATCGCCCCCATATGGCTGGCTGGAGAGTGATTTCCTCCCGGTACACGTCTAGGGACAAAAGCTTAACTTCAAAAATGATTTCCTCAGAAATATTGATTAATGATTTTCTAAGAATATCTTGACATTGAGTTCTTTCTCAGACCCCCCGCCCCCGGTCTCAGTTATCCCCAAAACAGTCTGACAGCGTAAAAGTGAAAACCTGTGTTATGGTACTTTCAAGTTTCAAAACTTGCACAATAGTGTTGTGTATTTTGACTGCAACAATCATGCATTTTGATTTCTTTCTCAATACAATCCAGAGGTTTTACTCATTTGTTGACTTTCATAGACGTGTTTAAGCTTAGTTTATATCTGAAAAGCAACAACCTTGTATTTCGTGGGCTGTTAATCAGTCTTTCTTTTTTTTTCTTCCAGATTTAACTGTTAAATGGTCTATTCTTGTAACTTTTTTTGTTAGTGAATTGATCAACCATTGTCAATGAATTGTTACAAAAAAGAAAACCGAGTTTATATTTCACAAATTATGTTAATTAGCTCAAATAATTTTCGTCTTTTAGATGCGCTGGTATCCGTCCACATCAGACTCCTCCCAGCCTGCATGGAAGTCACGGCAATTCTGTTAAATTACTGGTATGTTTATCACTTCTCTGCTATAAACAAATGATGTGGTATGTGTTTAAATACTAAGAGTAATTAAATTATTCTGTGTCTTTATATCGTAGGTATCTCCCACTCACTAAAGGATTCCAGCCAGTAGCTGTCAAATCACTTCTGTTCAGTTCATCTGTTGTTGGTTAATAATAAAAAAAAAGGTTACAGTTGGCCTCAATATGGTAGATGCTACAGTAGAATTAACAGATCGGTTTCTTGAACATTGTGTTAAATTTATTTACTTTTTGTCTTCTGCTGGCAGTCATTGATATTTCTGGTCTAGATGTTGACTGACGCAGATATGAAGCATGTTTTGTTTTAGCATGAGCAGTGTAATCTTGATGAGTTTGCCTTTGGTTCATTGAAATTACGTGTAATGTACAAAAACATGGTTGCCTCATTTCTTCCTCAACCAGTGACAATCACAGAGGAATATACGCATCTTGGTCCATAATCAGATGAACTGAACATTTGTGCTTTTTCAAATAAGTATTCTTTAAGTTATTTGTGACTTTCTTTGTATTTGTGGATGTCTTTGTAGCTATACCCTTTCTAACTGTTTCAGCGATGAAATTGTGATCTTTCTTTGTCATTGAAGCTCTAAAATTAACAGTGTACTATGTATGGCAAATGCTGCTGCTAACATGAAATTGCTGTTTCAAGTTAACACTGAATACGAACAGAACGGTGCATGATTTTTACTGTGGGTAATGATTTGATTAAAACATTCGAAATGTATTGTAAGAATGAAATGGTTGGTGTTAAAATACAGTATTAAAAAGAGATTGCATTGAATTTGTGTTTCATGACTCATTGTGGAACCCTTTTTGTAGGTTGTGTAATATAGTGGAAAACAAAAGACCATTTTAAAGATTATTTGTTAGAGCAATAAATAGAGATCTCTAATGGTCCAGTATTCTCGACAGCATAAAAACTGTGTGAATACTTACTTTCTAGTAGGCAAGTATGAAATAAAAGCATGTTTAAAAAAAAAAAAGTTTCTGAATATTTGCAGTGCCCAAACCATCTTACAATATCAGGTTAAGGCTCAGTGGCCACAGTATAAATTAGATTAAATATTCTTTTGTTCTTCAGGTTGTGGAGAAATGAAATATGTTCTTTAGAGGGTGCTGCAGAAAATGCATGTCCTGAGCACTATTACCTTCTCTAAAATAGATGGTGATTGCAACTAATTCCACGTTATTTACTATACATTTCTTTCAAAAGCTGTACACTTAAAAGTACTGTGTAAATAACAGCAATATAATATATAATTAAGATGAATGTAATCAAGAAATAAAAAAAATTGAGGTCATCTTCCTTTAATTAAAGATTATGGTTTTCAGGATCCCATTTATTTAAGTGTGGGATTTTGTCAAAAATGGTATGTAATCTGCGGACTTAAATACTCTTCTCACTTAGACAGTGATCTACTAGTTGATATGAAATTGTGAATATGTTCCATTCGTAGAGTACTTCCAATTTTTTAAATACATTTTAAAAAGTCTTGAATGTTGAATATTGAATTCAAACACTAACCCTATTGCTGTTATGTATTCAAAATGGTAAAAAGATTTCAGATATGTGTCAGAAGTATGTGTGAATTTAATGAACCCACATTCATTTTTTATGCACATTTCTTAGAAGTAAAAGTAGTAATTAATATCTAGAAACTGAATATTTCCATCCAGATAAAATGGTTATGCAAAATTTTGCATATTCATCTGTCCATCCATCTGTACTCTGCAAAAGTTTTACTCATCAGTCCAGAGTATCTGCTGACATTTTTACTGTATTTCCTATATTTGCAGCATACTTCTGTCATTTGCTTTTTTTCCCAAATCCGAGGTATGTTTTTGGTCACAACTCTTCCACAAAAACAACTTCTCACCAGACTACTTCGCACAGTTCTGAGCATTGCTGGACATCGAATAAACATAATGTGTCCTTGACCAACCTCTGCATCTACAGGGCTCACCCTTGCCCTTTCTATGAGATTCTTCAAACTAACTTTGAAACCTTTGTATGTAAGAGACCTTGTTGCTGGAGTATAACTACCATGTGTCTTGTTGCTGGTCTCAATCCTGACAACTGCATTTTCAACACATAGTTTAATTGTTTCCCTCCCGGTTTTAAGCCTCCTACACATATGTTTATATTTCAGTTCATGACTGCGTGTCAACACTTGACACTGATTCACATTAGCTCTTGTTTGGTATAATTGGTTGATTATTGATCTGATTATAAAATGACAAAATCCCTGAATTGAGTGATGCTGGTTTGAAGGTTAGTAACAGTAAATATTAATCTGCTTAAGTTTTTTTTCATTCACTTTGCATTTTGTACAGTTACAGAAATAAACAAGTAAGCATTATTTGTTTGCAGCATTCTTTCACATAGGCCTACAAGTTTTACTCAGTTCCATCCATCCATCCATCCATCCATCCATCCATCCATCCATCCATCCATACAGATACATTTATCTCCATCGCCATATCTCCTTAACCTTTAGCTGAAATATAATGGCGGAACAAAATAAATGAATAAAATCAATGCTGCCCTCTAGAGGAATTAACAGGAGTTGATTCAGTTCTATCCCATTCCTCTCCAGCATCACTGTTGCGCCTATTTACTGTAAATCATCTTCTGAAATTATAATTTGAAATTTATCCGGAGATTACAAGTACGTTGTTGTCCATGGTACCGATTTAAACCAGTTAATGGTGTTCTTAAGTTCCACACGAACTTCAATAATGTAACGCAATGCTAGCTCAGGCGCTCAGGCTCACACCTATGTCCTGCATGCAAGTTATAAATTAATCTGAGATCCATGAGAGGCAAAAAATTGACAAAGAACTTCAAAAGTAACTTTGTTTATGAAAATCTGCACGATACAGACCCTTAAAAAAAGTAATTAAAACCCCGAGGTCACTCTAATCCCCGCCTCTCATGAATAAATAATCAGCTGTAATTTGTGATTGGTAATTCGGGAAAGAAGTGAATCACAGGATGGGCCGTTTGACCCCCGGCCGAGTTCAGGTGTTGTAAATTAGGCCAAAATTTACAAGGGAAGGTTTAAGTAGACGTTAAGCGAGTCAAAGTAGGTGTTGATTTCCATCATTTTGGTTGTTATTCCTGCCATGGCGTTTTCTCTGGTGAGTAGTTTGACACAGAGAAGGCATCCCCGTTGAAATGTACTTTTTTTTTGTCACGGTTTTCCCAAACGTAGTTGTCTATCGCTTCGTGTAGGGTTGATTAACCTTTTGACCACTTAAATGACCTCCATTACAAATAATTCTAACTAATGTTAACCAAGCAAGGTTTACAACCTCTTACAATGGATATTGAGATTACAGTCTAAACACTGACTGGTTTGTAAAAAGTTCAAGCATTTATCATTAGCTGCATTCGGTTAAAGTTCAGACTGGTCACTTCAGATAATTTTTCAAGTAAATTTAATGTAATAAGTTGGGATTTGCCTTAACGATATCAGACTTATGGTATAGAAATTAATTCACTGTTTGTTTTTGTCCTGACAGAGAGAAAATCCCAGACTTCTTAACTGCCTTGACTCTGACATTCCAGCTCTCTCAACATGCAGCAATGCAGATGCCTTCTGCAGAATGAACACCATGCTGGGCAACTCTCTAGATCTGAGTGGGGTCTGCACAACTCCCACGGCCAAGTGCAAGCGAGATCCTTTTAATGGTACTTTTCCAAATGGTCCACCATGCATCTATGAATAGATGCTTCTCAACATATTGGGATGTCTTTTTAAAGTCTTTCTTTTTGGTTGCTCATTTCAGACGGCAGTATATTATTGTTCTCCTTATCTTTAATTGCCATTATTAGATTTATGAAGATGTTGCCTTTGGTAAATGGAAATTGTTTTACTTTATTTGTTTACCGAGCCCTTAAATGGCCTTTCTCTGAGACCATGAGAATGCATATTTTTTAATAATTCCCAAAAAATTCTCACAATTACTCCTAAAAACTTTAAACACCTTCTGAAGGTATTTTAAGGGCATGGCAACTCAAAAGGTTGTAGTCCAATTTCACAAACCTACACTGCTGTTTAAAAAGGAAGGTCCGTTTGTCTGGCGGTTTTAGAAATCCTCTGTTACATTTAACCTGTGCTGCAGGGTCTTTGTTTGTTGGCTAAGTAATGAGTGGAAATTCTGTTGACCTGCTGGGGTTCAGAAGATGGTCATTGTAACACTACAAAAGGAGGGAGCCTTGAAATGTCCTTATCTTTAACAGAGAAAATTATCCATATACTTTACTTATTACTGGGGTGCAACTGGAGTCTACATAAAGTGCCAATGTTACACCCAAGCAGGTTGTTGTCTCCACATCGATTCAGTAATTAATGTAAAAAGCCCAAATCAAGTGTTTGTGCTTTCCAAGACGTGACAATTACAGTATTTCTTGATGTGCAATCCAAGCATGTTTTTAAGAAATAAAGCCTTGAAATAATTCTATTTTGACTTTTCTAAAACTTTGAGACACCTGTTTGAATGCTGACACCATGCAATGCAAACCTGTTGTCTTTTATTGCAGCCAGTTTTCTAAAAGCTCCCTGTGGCTGCTTGTATATTTATATACACTGCTTCTTCAGCATCACAAGTGTAGGGAATCATTAAAGTCAGGAGATATCATGCAGGCTGGGCAGAGGATGCTGAATCAGGGCTAGATCGAGCAATTGGGTGACGTCCAGCTCCTCGGAAGCAGCCTCTGTTGCTCATTCTTCAACTGTTTAGCCTTTAGCAACGATCCTGTGATTTCACTGGAGTGTTCTATCTCTTAGCCTGCAGCTAGCCACGAACTCTCTCCCTGCTGCTTTGAACAGGAACTTGAGCTAGAGGTGGGAGGAGCACTGCCTGTTTGCAGTAGAATTTGGCAGGAATGCTCGCTAGTGTGCCATCAGAGGAGGCCTGGGACCGATGTCATTAGCATGGGGCTGTGAGGGCAGCAGAGCCTGGGTCACATGCTGGGTGGGTCGTCTTTGCAGAGGCAGCTTCTTGTGTTTGTAGTGGATCCAGGCAGAGGGAGACGATCCATGAGTGGTTTTCAAATGTGTGCTGTTTATTCAAACTGTTGATGCAGATTTCTTCTGACTGTGATTTGTTTTGGGTCACTTTACAGATCGTCCAGACTCTGACTTGTCTGCAGTCCGAAGCAGGATGCTTTTTCCCAACACTGGCCAGGACTCATCCCGGGGTCTCCCAGATGTCAATAACTGGGGTCTGGGCCTACAGTCCCTCAGCCTCTCTGACTGGGAGAGACCATGGAGCAGCCACGATTCAGATCCCTCTGCAAAGACAAACACCACCTCATGTGAGTTCTATAACTGTTCGTTGCATTGCTTAAAATCGTTTTACAGAACATTATGAGTAAAATTTGTTTTCTGTGCTAAAAAAAATGGTTAGTTTTTTTTTTGTTTTGTTTTAAGGTCTGCAGTTTGTCCTGTTTAAGAGAACTTGATGATTCTGTTCTGTTTGCTAGAAATGCAATTAAAATACATTTTTCTTAGTCACTCTATGTTCATCTACAGTTCATCTATGTATAAGATGTGTCAGTGGTGTAGTAATAATAATCATCTTTTAATGGGAATTCCATTGAGTGAATTTAAAGATCATTAGTTCCTGTTATTTTGAAGAGTCATGGTTTGTGATGACCATTATTACTTTTACCACTCTCCCTCAGTGCATGGTATTTTGGGGACCCCCAGCCAGCTCTCAAACAAACTTCCAAGCTACGTTGAACCTTCCATCACTGCCACAGATTTCCTAGAAAAATTTCCAGGTATGGCACGCTTAAACTCCCAGTCCTTCATGGATTCTCACTCCATCAGCCCTGTGGACTCTGAGACTAGTGGATTCAGCTCTGCATCTGACAACCTCTCAGACCTGCTAGTAAGTCTTGTGGCTTGTTGCAATCGAAAGAATTTAAAATCACATTGAGCAGTTGTGGTATTCAACTGGGGCTGTATTCTTTTTCTTGCAGTCATCTTTGAGGATCTCACCATCTGTTCCCTTCCTCATGTCCAGTATGCAAAGGGACCCTTTTAAGTTGGCTCTTGATCCTCGTTTGGACAGCAACATGCCACTCACTCCACCACCCAGTGCTACTCCGAGTGGCAGCCTGTCCCATCGGTGGCCTGGTGCCTCCATTTGGCCGAGCTGGGATCTGATGAAGACCCCCGAGAGCCCCTTCAGTATTGAGCGGGAGGCCTGGCTTCATAGACAGGCAGCCTGTATGGCCTTTTACATAGTACACTTCTGCATGGTCCTGTAGATTATCCCCTTACCACTTGCTAACTGATTATTTCTCTCTCGGTTTGTTATTAGTTTATTTTTCCTTCTTGTCTATATATTTTCCTCACCTTGTCAATTGTCTTGCTCAGCAATTAATGAAGCGACCTTCACATGGAGTGGACAGCTGCCCCCAAGACACTACCAAAACCCAGTTTACTCCTGCAAGGTCTTTTTAGGAGGTGTTCCCTGGGATATCACCGAAGGTGGGAAATGAGTTTCAATCATGGATGAGTTTGTAGTAGAGGTGTGAACTAAACTGGGCTCCAGGAATTGAATTTGATTCCTGTGGTTTGTTACTTTTATTGAAACTGCAAGATGTTGGTTTGCAGGGTAGGGTTAATAAATCACTAATGTTACAGGTAGTGTTATTGCTTAATAAATGATGAAAAATTCGCGATTATGCCAACCAACCGAGCAATGCACAAAACAACTGAAATCGGCTTTACAAAACGCCATTAGATTGATTAAACCCCTACAAATATTTCTATAAAATGGACCCAAACTTTCTCAAGCAAACTGCCAGGAAGCATGTTATGCAGCATGCTCATTCTTCTCAACACTGAACTATGTAAAGTGCATTCTTTGTAACCGCTTATAGTGGGTTCATTAGCTTGTGGTTGAGACTTACAGAACTCTTTGATGTAAGGAAAATAAAGAGTTTCCTGTGTGCCAACCAAGGCAGGAAAGAAACAAATAAAAATTGCAACAACTTTGTGCCATTCATTACTCATGGCCATTATGCACTACTTTTCCAATAATTCCTGGACTACAGGTCCCAAAACAGCAGTTTGAAATTGCAAAGCTAGGAGCTAGTTTGATTTGTATTACAGCATTTGTCATCCACTAGGGGGCAATGACTCGAGTTACAAACTTAAATCTGCAGTAAAAATTATAATCATAATTTAAAATGTTATGCATGTAATTTACCTCATTTGTGCCACCTGTTTTTTGCAGGAGCTGATTTGTAACTGCCATTTTGATTCTTAATGTTTTTTTTTTTTCCTTTCTCTCTCTTTGTCCCCAGCTGGTTTAATAAATACTTTTAAATGCTATGGCCCTCTGAATGTGGAGTGGCCGGGTAAGGATGGCAAGCACCCTCGCTGCCCTCCGAAAGGTAATATGCCTAAAGGTAATGCTGAAGGGGTAGGATATTTATTTTCTTACATCATTGTGGCTGGAAGGTGTTCAAGGCACTGGATATCTTGGTGAATATAAAAGTAAATGAAACTTTGCACATGGTGCCCCCCTCCCCCCCCTCTTGCTTTTCATTTGAAGATATTAGAACCCTTACATGATGTTAGCCTGTAGATACCCACGTTGACTTTATCTACCTGAATATCAACCCTCCTTTACTCAGGTTATGTGTATTTGGTGTTTGATTCGGACAAGTCTGTGCGAGCTCTGCTTCAAGACTGCACGGAAGACCTGCTCCATCCCGAGGGCTACAGCGAGTATTACTTCAAAATGTCCAGCAGAAGGATGCGCTGCAAGGATGTAAGTCAATCCTTTCCTACCAAGGTAACATGAACTTGTACTATATGTGGATGCCAAACCACTACCATCCCTCTCTCTTCTCAGGCACAGGTGATTCCTTGGGTGATTTCCGACAGTAACTATGTTAGCTGCCCCTCTCAGAGACTGGACCCTAGGAACACTGTGTTTGTTGGAGCTCTGCATGGCATGCTGAATGCTGAGGCCCTGGCAAGCATCATGAACGACTTGTTTGGTGGAGTGGTGTATGCTGGCATTGACACGGACAAGCACAAGTACCCAATTGGTGAGGCGTTTGTTTTTTATTCTTGATGCTTACCTTAATCTCAATGACTTTATTGGTAATGTGGCTTGACGGTCCTCCACTTTAGGATCTGGACGTGTAACCTTTAATAACCAGCGGAGTTATCTGAAGGCTGTGAGTGCTGCGTTTGTAGAGATAAAGACGCCAAAATTTACCAAAAAGGTACAGTGAAGACCTTATACAGGTCTGAAAGTAAATTATATTGATCTATTTATTATATCAGAATCTCATTAACCAGTTCAAAATTGGTTCACTCATACTCTAAATGTATTGTATGTTTTTGCCACTGTATGGGTATATTGATGAGGATCAATTTTTTTTAAATGTTTAAATGACCAGTGTGAACAAGTCAAGTGGTCTTCCTTTAAATATACCATTATAGTTGGTTGGGTAAACCGCAATGTGTACTCTGTAGGTCCAGATTGACCCATACTTGGAGGATGCTATCTGTCAAGTGTGCAGTCGTGATCCTGGACCATTCTTTTGCAGAGACAAGGTATTTTCTATGACATTTACCAGTGCAAACGTTGTTCTTGTGGGATGTAATTGTTTAACCTTTTTTTTTTTTTCCCAGACCTGCTTTAAGTATTACTGTCGCTCCTGCTGGCATAGACAACACTCTATGGACATCCTCAGCAACCACCGCCCCCTGATGAGAAACCAGAAGAAGCGGGATGCTAACTGAAAGCATGCATGGCAGCATGACTCCTACGCCTGGACGTCCAATGCGCCTCATCCTCTCAGGAGACTCCTCCAAAGTTGGCCCTTCCAACTGAAGGCCCTGCCTGGAGATGGGGCATGGGGAAACACTGTAGAAAGTTCACTGTTGCACTTTCTTTTTAGTTTGGCTTGTTCACTTTGGCACTGTACACAGTGAGATGGGTTAGCTGGGACCCGTGGATGGGAAGACCCAGAGTTTTGACCATTTGAGATGAAGGCCATGGTTGAATATTGTAGTTTTTTTTTTTTTTGTTTTTTTTTGCTATTTTGTTTGTTAAATATAATTTGAGTCTCGTTGTTTAACAAATAGAAGCCATGCAGTGCCTTTCATTGGTTTTCCCCTTTCCACAATAGCTGCTTTTTCTGGTACTTTTTACCAGTTTTTTACTTTTTTGAGAAGCAACTAAAGAAGCCAGATTTACATCATGACACTTTTCACCGTTTTAGTTTTCATAAAACTTTTACATGAAACAGTTTTAAGTATTGCATGGGCAAGTTTGAAAAAGCAATTTTTTTTTTTTTTTTTTTTAATTTTGGTTTTGAGTTTTTGTACCCTCCGTGTTTTTGGAGTTTTTTTTTTTTTCCACCCTTCATCAGGGTTCTGTTTGGTAGAAAGAGTTTTGCATGTAACCTTGCATATCTGATTGCCAATCTAGATCAATTTCTGCGCTTGCCTCCATTAGGCGTTGCTTTTACTGCTCTCAATCATATTTCACACCAACTTGATATTAATCCAGAAAATGAGTGGCCATCGACTGCACGTAGTTTTATTGCACTTTTTAATTTGCACTTTGTAAAGGGGTTGGTTTTTAATCACTTGTATCGTACAACAGCAGTAATAGTGGGTGTGAGCCTAAGTTGCTGCTTGTTGCATTTAAATCCGTTAAAACTTCCCTTGAATGTACCAAAAGCCTTAGCAGACTGAATCCAAATGCCACTTTAATCATCCTCCATTGAATGTCTGAATAACAATTTCTTTCAGAGCTATAGCCATCCTCTGTTCTGACAATGTGCATTCCATGCAGAGATGTTACCCAAGCTCCTCTGCCATTCTACCTCATTGTTGTCTGCCAAGTTAGCTTACAAAGGAGAAGTTTGAATATTTGAATGGGCACAATAAAGGTGTTAAAGCATTATTTGAGTGATGCTGTGGTTTTATTTCCCCTCTAGTTTTGAATTATTTTCAATTTGGAATTGTAGAGTTCTTTAGCCATGTTTAAAGCTGCAAGCAACAAAGGGCTCACAGCACAGTCTTTCTCCAAAATTTTACATCCTGTATGCCTTAAGACTGACTTTTCTACCAATGGGGTACTGAACTTTTGATGTGCTTCGTTTTACTAATAAGTTACTAGGTTCTTGTCGGGTTGACATTTTAAATATTGCTTTTGAGAAAAAAAAAAAAAAACTCTGTGAAACATTGGATGTTCCATGTTGTCACTATATGTTATTTAAACATTGAAGCATAGACTCTTAACATGCATGATACATTTGTGCCTGATTGAACTGTGCATGGCTTTGATAACTTTCTGTTAGAGTTTTGACTTTTGTCGTTTACAACTTTTTGAAAAAGTTTAATGATGCCCAAAAAATGTAATTGTAACATCACATATCTCTTAAGATATATATGAACACTAACCCAATTGCTTAATTTTAAGTCTTATTTGCCTTTCGTCATTAAAAACAAATCATTCATTGGTGTTGTGTAAGAGCATCAAGTGGACAAAAATCAAAATGACAACCTATTCAAGGACGGCGCAGTGTACTTTAAGTACTACCAGAGATAATTACCTCAGACTTTTCTTCTGAGGTAATCACAGAATCAATGTTTTAACTGAAGAGTAACATTTAAAAAATCTTAGTTAGCTGGTTAGCAAAACATTTTGTAATGAAGGTGTTTAAGGTTGGCAAAGAAACTTATTCTGTAAAATACCTTGCTACCATAACTTCTGTATTAGAAGCTGCACTGTAGTTTTCATTGTTTTACTTCAGTATAGGCCAACCTTTTGGTTGTGGTGGGTGGACCTACAAAATTTATTCACATATAGATGACAGGCCTGAATCGTGATCACCATCAAACTTAAATACACTCTTTATCCAGCAGGTGGCCAACAAGCTCATGCTAACTAGCACTGTTTACAGTGCGATGGTTCTCAAACAGGATGCAGGATCTGTAGAAGGTCGGTGGGAGCTGGACGAGGACCTGGTCACTATGTAAGTCACAGATGTGTTTATCGGAAGGAAAGAGAAATAATTTGAAACAACGCATTTATTTTGTTCCATCTACCATAGTAAGAGAAGCCTGCAAAAAGCATGTCAATATATCAAGATGGGAGCATGTTGGCCGTCCTTAGTTGATTGCCACACGCATCGCTGCATGTGCCAATCACACTGCTTCTTTGAATTAAGTAGGCATAACGCAACACACCTATTGTTTCATTTTATATCCAAATATAACGTGTAGGTTTCAAAAAGGTTTAGCTTTGAAATTTTTGATTTTAGATAAACATTACAAGAGATGCGTCTTTTTATGGACCCAAAATCGGTGCCATATACGTCATCTAGTGGTGAAAAGAAGGGATAACCCTTTGAAATACAATACAGGAAATGCTTGGAACATTGTATAAGGTTTAGGAGAGGTTTGCCTATTTTTGAATACAATTTGCACATTGTTTTGTTCACATTTTGTTTTGTTTGTGATTTTGGGGGATTTATGAGTTTTTATTTTGTCTGGATTTTTGTGATAAAACATAAAAACACTCAATTGCGTTTTGTCCAATTTTGCGTTTGCTGTGGAATTATTGTGTGATGAAATGAAAAAAAAAAAACCTTACCATGAGATCAAGCATTGTTTTAAAGGTAATTTATTAGAGCTATTTTAATTTAAATTATAAAATAGTAAAGAAAAGGCCCAGGACTTCTAAGGGTTTACCAAACACAGACTTAAACATATGGTAAAACAAATATTTTTACATTTACGAGCAAATGGCAACAACATGACAAGAGCTCCATTGTGCTTACAGTGGATGTGCTCAGTGTGAATCCAGGTAAAGTGCAGGTGCAAGGATGGTAATGTAAGGAAAAAAATGTAAGAGTGTAGATGCAAAAGATGCCAGAGTCCAGTTGCACTGGGTGAATAAATTCAGTAGTTTGTTAAGAGTGAGTTAAAAATGTTGCTGTATAGATTCCTGATTTAAACATTAGTCACTCAACTACACACATTAAACACTTGAAAAAGCACATTTCCCCCCCTTTCTTTTCGTAGCACAATTCTCATTTACACCAGACCATGTTTCCTGTTCGGCAAAGCCCTTGGGGGACAATGCCTAAACATGAATGATCCAGTCCTTTGAAGCCATATTAATAAAAACATCAACTAATTTACTTGACTGGTATCTGAAAATAGATGGCTAATTTGGACTGTGTAAGATACAGCCTACATGTATTCATTTAACAAAAATAGAAGACCTCATCACTGTTAAATTACACTTTTAAATTAAAGCTGCAAGCAGCGATCAAAGGGCTAGAGCACCTTTGGCATCATTGCCAGTTTTTTGCAATATGCACTTTGACCAATCCTTATTTAGAAGATGTGTTAGAGAGAGAAATCTAAAATTTACAGAACAATATTGGCAAAAAAAAATTTATAAATAAAAACCACATCCCAAAGTGTCATGCCTCCCAGGCGGTGCTAATGAGTCTAAATATTTTCTGGTGTTTTGGCAACGATTCTTGTTACATGCGCCAAAATTGGTACCTTTACTGGTACCTTATCAATAGTAAATGTTTTTAAATGAATAACTGAGAGTGTATGCTATAGATATGTAACATAGATATGACATGGACTGTTAACAAAGGTGGTAAATTGTGGACCACGCATGCTGGGTGCACATAGATTAACAAGTCAGAAAAGCTTTGTAATCGTATTTTTCATATGCCTTAAGATAAAACTGATAAAGTTTGGAGGTGAAAAGCTAAAATTCCTAGTTTGTTAAAGCATGGCATTAGCAAAAGTGACCATTTTAGGTTTTGTTTTCCAATTCAATCCAATTTACTTTTGTTGTAGATTGAAAATGAAAGCATGACTGAAATGTGTTTTTTACAACCCCCAACCCCCCGTGTTTGTTAACTAAAGGCTGCGCAGGAAACACCGGATAATGGGGTTAGGGTTCATGTGTGCCTCTATGAGAATGTTACTTTTTAGGACAGAACTGTCGTGGGAAACGGAACTATTTCATTGTACATAGTTGCAGAGACTTATACCCTTTAAACCCTGTATATATATATGTAAATATGTATGTATATGTGGGTGTGTGTGTATGTACAGGGTTTAAAGAGGAAGGAGCTTCAACCTTCTCAAAAAGTTTTCAAGTTTGGTCAGCCTTATGTAAATGATAAAAAATAAACCACCTTCTGGAGCCGGCCAGCTGTGAAAAAGAGTGACCTCTTGATTAATGTGAAGGGTACATCTTTCGTCTTGTTATTGTGTTTGACAAGGAGAAAGGTTGGAGACAAAATAGCAAAGCCTATGCATTATGCATGAATGCAAAAATGTACTGGGCAAAAACGACACCAGTCCAATTAAAGAAGCAGAATTTGTCCAATAGATTTGTGAATAATAAATTACAAAAACAATGCTCTTTTACATTGGTTCCTTACAAATGTTTTAATATTTCACTGTTGAGTGTCCTTTTAGGGTGACAAAATGTTTTAAAGATCATTTATTAGAGCTCATGGTAAAGTTATAAAAAAATGCTCAAAAGACCCAGACTTTTAAGGGTTAATTCTCATTAATTCCCAAGGAAAGTTTCCAGTTTTTAAGATTAGCAACCCTTGTGGTGACCTACCCAGGTACAGAAAATGGATGGATGTTGGAGATTATCTTTGACTGCTTATTCATTTTTAGGGTACCTGGCTTTAAATAGGATTACAATATTTGTCGAGATGGGCTTATGAATGTCAAACACCCACAATTCACATGGTCAGCTTTCAACTTGTACCCATCATGCAGCTCTTTATTTTGCGGCATATTAGTGTTTTGAGAATTCTTTACAATGAGCTTTTTCTGAATTTGAGCGAAGCACCTGCTGCTCTATGTGTCTCACTGAAGGACCCTAACATTAGAAAAGCATGCCTATGGTTTATTTTTAACTCTCTTTCACTCTGACCTTACCAGCACATTTCACTGGTGTGTGCACCTGTCAAAATAATGCAAGTTTTACTGTTGGAATCAGTTATTTCTGTTACACTTAAAAGGTTTAGGAGAAGTTACAATACTCAAGACTATACTCAATATTTCAAGGCAACCTACTGCAGTAGATTTTTGAGTTTTATGGGAAAATTAACTGAAATTTCTGAAAATAATTCACAGTTTTTTGAGTCGCAAAACTTTTTATTTTATCAAATTAAAGTTGTTGGCACAAATTTTGGAGCCTCAGAGACCAAACTCTTTAACTTAAAATACTTTTATATGTTTTTTATACTTTTTTATATGTAAAATACTTTTATATGAGAAAATATATGTTGCCTAATATTAAATTAAATTAATTAATTAAATTGATTTTTCTAAAACAAATTAAATGTATATATATATATACACACACACCATAAGTTAAACCCCGCCCACTGAACATGAAGCCTCAGCCATTAATCTTTAAATTGTTATTTGTTACGTCATGCTAAACACGTTTAGATTTAGGATTACAGGTGGGAGCACAACCAATGAGATGACACATGGGCAGGGCTGCTTGATCAGTGGGTGGGGTTTATTCCATCTACAAGCTGCAGTCAGTGGTACTTGCCCGCTCCAGCCTATTTACAGTAACTGGTAGTAAATTAGGACTCAAACCAGTGAAGAGCAGTGTCTCTGATGCCTGGATAGGAAGTTGGACAAACACTAATTAGAAACAACATAAATATGCATGTATAACCATGTGTACTCTAGTGAACAAAAAAATTAAACCTTGTACTGAAAAAAAACCTTAACTTTAAATGTAAAACATTAATGTTTTCAGTGTCTATGTCTGCAAAAGGTTCTTAAGCAATGGTCTGACCTGTTGTGTTTGGTTAAAACTTTACACAGTTAATGATTCTCAGTCTTCATTCTTTATAAATTGTATTATTTTATTAGAAACTCTGAACTGAATGCGGAGTCTATGTGTGATGCTATGTCTATGTTTGTGTTATGCGTTCACAAGCTGTATAATGTGAATGTGCTTTTGTACTGCTTCAGTAACTGGGGCAGAACTGATTGCTGCTGATGGCGGTAGGCCTACATACAGCTCCCAGACGCAGGATGAGACTGTTTCTTATTCAGATCCACTCTCTTCCACTAGATGTCCATCAAACATTTAGAGTAATCTAACAACAGTTGTAGATGATGATGAATAAATCACAGAAAAAATGTGAAGGAGTGTTTTGAAAAAATAATTATTGATTCTGACAGTGTTGCGGTCAGACACAAGGGACAATATGTGTCCCGTCTGCTCAGCTGATATCAGAGGGAATAATGCATGCAAATTGGCACTGCACCCTCACCCCCATTCACACTCTATGACGCAGTTTGCCATCTATAAGTCGTAAGGATGAGAGAAGATGAAAAGAGGAATGTGTGAAAAGAAGGGAATGCTTCAGAGAGCTGTTTCTGTACAGTGAACATGTGAGAGGAAGAATTAAAAGTGCTTTACCCAAAGGGAGCCAAAAGGATGAAGGTGACCCTTCTTCCTGTTTCCTCATGTCCTATTACAGGTGTGTGTGTGTGTGCGTGTGTGAGAACCCCTGGGGGCAGGAAATCTGTTCTTCCTTCCAGGAATCTCACTGCATTAGCTTACCTTAACTATGAATTAATTTCCTTCCCCAAATATATCATAGAATACAAAAATAACTAAACGAGTAAAATTTGAACAGAATCTTTGATGCTGGCTTGTAAAAGTGCTGTTTACAAGAATTAAAAAAATGTTAACCATGTCACTTTGAGTATCATAATATAAGTCCCATGTCTCCATGGCTTTCCAATGCAGAGATAGAGCTATCCCAAATTGGTTGCTATGGTAAACTGTCTGGTTGCTATTGGTTGCTATTGAGGGGTCAGTGACAATAAAATGTTCCCTTTTCACCATGTTATTTAAACAAATCCCTATGTCTTTATCATTTACCAAAGCTGAGATAGATTTCAGAAAATTTGGTTGCTAGGGTTAAAAGTTGTTGCTATACGTAACCTAAAAAACCTGTATTTGATTACAATCTTGATTCTTGAAGATATTTTTGTTGTCTTTTCCAATTTTTTCAGTGCCCATTAAAGGTCAATGGTAAATATTCAACCCCTTCTAGTGCATAGGGTTCAAATACTTTTACACAGTTTTACAAAGTTTGACCCCATGTTAAGTCAATGGACAATTTATCAGCATTTCAATTTATCAGCAACTTTAATGGTACCAGTCTGAAAATATTAGCAACCAGTTTGGATGTCTTGGCATAGTTAAGTAGCTGTAGGAGAGGGAGCGTTTGAATTTTTTATTTTTTTTTTGAAGCAAAAGAAGCCAACATAAATACATCTTGTTAGTCAATGTAAAGAGTAATTGGTGAAAGTATAAGCACCCTTGGATTTTTTTTTGGTATTCGACAGAAAAAGATTGCTACTTAATCTGACATTCAATCAATTCAGTTCTTTTAATCAACATTTACTTAAAACTTAAAGAAAATAACTTGTTTGCACATGTTAGGAGATCCATACAACATTGATTTTTACTGTTAAATAAACTGGCACTAGTATCTTTCAGCACATTTAAAAAAGACTACAAATGTTACAACAATGTGTATTTGTTTTTAAAGTGTGCCATAATTATCAGACTGATGCCAAACTTTTCAGAGTGGCATTGTTTCGTTGTTTACTGTTAGCTTTGATCAAATCTCATTGGAAAAGCATCAATTTAGTTACATAATTCATCCAGTTCATAATTGATCTCTTTTTGGAACTTAAGATGTGGGTATGTAAGAGAGAGAGAAGAAAGAGAGTTTTATGACTCATTCTGACCTAGTTTTGGGCTGAGATGGGTAGCCATAATACTGTAACGTGATAATGAAAGATTTATTTTACCCCATAACATTTCGATCAAAAGTTATTTTAGACATAGTTCCAGATCTAATAATTCAGGATGAAACTAGGGCTGTATGGACAAAACTTTTCAATTTGATTCAATCCAGCAGCCATTCAAATACAATGAGAACTGAACTGATACTCTTTAAAATTGAGTAGGAGCTTGTAGATGCCACTAGTCACTGTGATACTGAAAACAGCGCATCAACACTTAAAACTAAAGATTTCTACTCAAACCTAATCAGCAAAACAATTATTGGCTTTAACAAATGAAATTCCAAATGACCTATTGGCAAAATCTCTTTCCATCGGTAACTTTCGAACACTCAAACAAGAACTCTTCGTCGGTTTTCAGTGAAAAGTCGAGTCAAATGGTTTTATTTACCCTTTCAAAATTGGCGCATTAACACATGCGATTGATTTGAAATATTTCACGTGTTAAAAATCTCGGCTGCAGATTTTTTTTATTTCTGTGTTCAATGTGCAAAGAAGACCAATAACATAAGACCAAGGAATGACTTTTTGTCAGAGTCTAATTTATTCATCCTTTTTTTCTGCCTTTTTGCCCACGTCATAGTTTTCCCCATGTATATTTACTTCTGCCTTGGTCATGGGATCACCGTCTGGCTTTCTATTTACCGTATTTTTCGGCTCATAAGACGCACCGGCACATAAGACGCACCCAATTTTAAAAGAGGAAGATCTAGAAAAAAAAGATTCTGAACCAAATACTTTTGTAAAATATTTTATATCAACTGTGTAAAAGTTAACAGCCAAACATGTAACATGAACAGACAGTAAACAGTAAAAGTAACAAAAAAAAGGCTGTAATGTTTTTCTTTGCCCCCACTCATCACTCTAAAGTCCACCATTCGTTATCACCATCACTGTTCCAGTGCAACATTGCCCCCACATTAGTAATACCGTAATAGCCAGTAACATTTTCACTACATTACTAATAATAGCTAGTAAGATTGCCCCCACATTAGTAATAATACAGTGTTTCTCAAACTTTTTAGTCGAGCCCCCCTTTAAACCTTTAAAAGAATCTGGGCACCCCAGATGTAAAATAATAATTATTTAATAATTAATTAATAATTATTTTAATATAAAATAAATGTAACTACTCCTTAATGTTAAATAACTCATTATTTATAGCTTATTCAAGTGACAATTCGGTTGCATGGTGTTAAGATATGATCCTTATGCGCTCTTACCTGGTTAGCAACACTACCTAATTGCAGAGCATGTTACTTATGTTTCTTATCTCGTATGTACATGTGTGAGATGTACCGTTGAGAGATGATTTGAGTTTGAGTTTATTAAAGAAGAGTTTCAGTCATTAAGAGCGTTTTGTTTTCCTCACGCGAGCAAGAGAGAGAGAGAGAGCTCACGGCAGCAGTTCCACTCGTGAGTACGGATGCGGAAGCACCGCTGCGGCTACCGTAGCCAAGGCATTGTGGGAAATGTAGTTTTTTTCTCTCGTTTTCGTTACGACCGCGCTATGGCAGAGATGGGCGATGACGTCAGCGCGCAGCGCTGGGTAAACAAATATGGCCGCGGCTTCGGCCTAGCTCCGGAGCTCTTGCGCCTCTCATACGGCCGTGACCGGACTTCGCGGCGCTCTGCATTCGCTCGATAAGACGCACCAACTTTTCCCCCTCAGTTTTGGGGAAGAAAAAGTGCGTCTTATGAGCCGAAAAATACGGTAGTTTCATTAGTCCACGGGACTGTGTGACTATACTGAGTCCGTTTACAAAGCCTGGTCATTCATTCATTTAGTTTGTTTATTCCTTCTCCTTTGGAGAAGTCTTATGTTATTAAGGTTTTCCCTGCAAGGGTCTTTTATATTTCCTTTGTGCTTTACTTGTTTTTGTGATCAATAAACTATAATAAATATGGCTTTCAAGCCAACAGTTATTTGGAGGATATCGATGGTTCATTGCAGGTGCGTTGTTTACATGAGAAAATCTGTGTTACAAAAATCAATAAATCCAAATAACTGGAACTCAGTGAGCCCTATCCATCTCACAGGTATTGTACTTCCAAGCGTTATCCCTCCTTTTCACCATTAATCAGCACTGAGGCCGACGATTTAGGATTTAGGAGAGTTTGAATTACCTTGCAAATTATGTGTCATAACTTGCAATGTTTGTTTAAAACCAAAAATATTTTTGAAGCCTCCACATTATATTTGAATTCAATATTAAATATAATTCAAAGTTGAGTTGTATCAATCATACTTTATTCAAGACAGCAGTGTGATTGGAACAGTGCATGCAGAGATTTGTAAGGGTTAATGTGTGAATGTTAAATACATACTACTAATAGTTACAATTAGAGAACATCTAAGTTTAACATCTAAAATTTAAAACTTAAATTTAATATAATTTTTACAGCTATTCTAATTAGTCATGCTACAGTGTTATTATTAATGTAAGCTAAGGTTCTATACATTCTTGTTACTTGATGCCTAAAATAAATTGAAACCCTAATAAATAATAAAAAAGGGACAAATAAAATAAAATTTTTATCTCTGTGTTTATGCTAAACACGTGGGTGACAACAAAATAAGCGCTGTAAGCTTGATAAATAATTGTGGGTTGATATTTAGTTCAATATTCCATTGAAGTGAAAGATAGACTGTGTTCTTGAAAGACCAAACAGCACAAAAGACCCCCGAAAGGAGACAATGGTTTTCTTTGGCATTGAACTTGTGAGGACCTTCCCAGAAATAGTTTGATTAATCGAATTAAATGTTTTTCATTGCTATTCCCTCACTCTCTATTTTTAAAGTATTATTAGCATAAAGACTGAAAGAATGGAGTTTGGATCAAGGTTTACATTCCACAAGAAATTAATCTGATGTAATATATATGAAATATGCTTATTTAAACTTTTTGTCTTTCACTTTCTGTGTGAAATAATGAGGAATTATAAAATTTGTAGGAAGGCCTGGAAGATGGGGAATGCTTTGCAGGTAGCACCGCGGACTATTACATTTAGAACACATGGGAAACTTGAATTTACCAAAGGGTAAACAAATCCTCTTATGCTAAGTTTTCGTTTCAGTAAATGCCATCAGAGAGATGAATTTTTACATATTTACTGTGAAAATACATAATAAAATTAACCCCAAACTTTCTATTCAACTTTTCCTTGAAAAATAAGGATTTGGTAAATATATACTAAATTTATACTAAATGTTTTTAGTTTTCTAAATCAGTATAGCATACTCTTTTAGGCACAATAAAAAAGCACTGGGATTGAAGTATTAAAGCTTTGTCTGTCTTATTTATCTCATCTGATTGATTCCTTAATATTTTTTTTTTACTAATGAGTTTTTACTACTTTAAAATCTGCTTTAAAACTTTAAAACAACTTGTTTGTTGCAATGGTTCATTATAGTACACCCACAGCATTTTTTTTTTACAAATATGTTTTCATTACAATACACAAACCTGTACTAAAAATACAATTCTGATTACCACAAACCTGTACTAAAAATACAATTCTGATTATTAGATTTTGTCATTTTGGCAAAACGTGATAACGTTTTATAAAAAAATGAAAATTGTTTTCACAAAATAAAACCTCAGAGATCCACCAAAAAAAAACAAAGACAAGGTCAAAACAATGTGAAAATTGCAAGCACTTTTTGTGCATTTGTGCCAGAACTTTGAAAAACACAAGTCATAATCACAGTTCTTGTACTTCCAAGGGTTATCCATTTTTTCACCACTAGGTGGTACTGAAAGCACCAATTTGGGGTTTGTGAAATGAAACTGAAAGACAGTCCCTCCTTTTCTCACATTGTAATTTGAATTACCTTATAAATTACAGTCTTAATGTTTGTTGAAAACCTAAAATATCAAACTAATAACATTTTTAAAACCTACACATTATATTTTAAATCCAAATTAAACAATAGGTGGGTCGATGTCATTCCTACTTAATTCAGAACAGACGGTGTGATTGGCACACACACTGGTGCATGAGGAGAATTCTGAGTGTTAAATGATATCATTGAAAGATAAAGAGCTAATTTCCACTTTACAGCTTTTTCACCTCTTTCAGGTTAAATTATAATACGTTCTTTTTTATTTGATTGTCTTATAGGTTCATGGGCACATTAGTTAATTTCATGGGAATCCATTTTTCATGGAAATCAAACAACAAATTCAAGTATATGCATGTGATTCACTTCTTTGAAAGCGGAAGAAACCTGTGACACATTGGTAATATATGTAATTTAATAATCTTGGGAGGATGCAGGTGGCTCAGTTCATTGCTGTTGGCAGGAAGGTTTGATGCTGATTCAAGCAGTCTAGTAGTCTTGCTGAGTAATGCTTGAAAGACAGGGAACACAGAGAACAGCAGGAGCAGGAGGATGAAATAAGAGACGGTTCTGAGTGAAGTAAATTTCCCTTTACTTAATGTTTGAGAAAGATTTTCAAACCTATGGCAAAGAGGTTTCAGCTGTCCTCTTAGAGCCCCTCCCTTATTTGTCATTTCAAGCATATCAGTTTTTTTTATTGATGGTGTAATGAAAAGCTGAAATGCTGATTTTATGTCTTGAACATATCTGGGGGCCCTGAAAGCATTTTGATAACATCAGCAGCACTAAGTCTACCCTCTCATTCAAGTTGGGAGCAGGACCACAATAATTTATATTTTTTGAAGGTAATGTGTCTGCTGGTGGTTGGAGAGACACCAGAATGGTCAAAATTAGGAGTCTCATTTTAATCTGAGGAGGATCCCTCATAATCAGTGTCCTTCTCAATATTATACTCTCTCTCAGACACACTCCCTTCTATGTCATGTTCACTGTCAAAAACCTGTGAAATTTTTTTTTAAATTTTTAAATGAAAAAGTGTGAAGAGAGATCCCACAGAGCAAAAAGCGTGGTACCTTAGGTAGCTTCTGTGCAAGGTTTTGTAGCTATGCACCTCCCCTGTAAACCATGTGACCCCCCCCCCCTCTTCAAAAAAAAAAACTATGGGAAATATCAAAGTAAGAATAACAATTTGGAATACTAAAGATATGGTTGTGTTTGTACATACCATATATCATTATAATACATATTATAAAATAGCATATATAGTGACCTCAATATCACCCAAAACAAAAAGTTGTCATTTTTAAAAACATGTCTTATGTTTTAGACAGTTAAAAGACCCTGGGGTCAAACTGACTCCAAGGAAAACCGATCTAACACAATGTATAGGGCATTGGAAAAATACTACCATGTTCATTTTCTGTTTGCCACATTCAACACATTAAATTAGGAAAGGTAATTCCATCTGAAGCCAAAAACAAACAAAGAAAAAAGGTTAAACACTGAATGGGGTCGTATAGACACCATGTATAGGGTTAAGAAAGGTTTGCCTAATTTTCTTTAAAAATTTGAGGCTCAGATACTTTTTTCCGCTTGTAAAAACTACTTTATATGTTATATCTACCTCATGAAGTGCATATGGGTTAGAAAACCGTTTTAATAATCAAAATGTTATCATATACATGAAATATGGTGGCTTGTGCCTCATTTATCGCATCCATTCTGGGCCTCATATAACAAATGCTCTTCCCAGTGCACTTCACACGGATCGAGTTTCTGGCCTCAGAGCACCCCCCCCCCCTCTCTCCTTCTCTCTCTCTCTCTCTCTCTCTCTCTCTCTCTCTCTCTCTCTCTCTCACTCGCTCGCGCTCTCTGCGGTCAATCAGTCTACTTTGCCTTCGCGTGGCGCACCGACGCACGGCTCCACGCGCGCTCTTCGTATCCTTATATCCGTTCAGGTCCATTCGCCTCGGCGTCCGAAGATGACCGTGCCCATCGCGAGGTTATTCACGAGCCGTTTCTCCTCGAACCGCGGAGAGTAGTTCCGTAGCCGAGGAGAGAGACGGTCCGCAGCTCTCTCTCTCTATCTCTCTCTCTCTCTCGCCTCTCCTCATCACCAATTTCACAGCTCAAGACTGCGAATTCTGCCCGAATCGGTCCCACGCACAAACAGCCTGCTGCCTCTGCTCGGGATATTGTGGTATTGATCGCACACGAGGAATTCTGCTTGCCCTCTTTTCTCGGAAGATGGATAATATTAACGTGGAGTCTGTGGAGAAGGAGTGCGGGGCGCTTGGTGGATTATTCCAGGCGATTGTCAATGATATGAAGGTGAGTGGTTCGGCACGACGCATTAACTTGAAATAACCCCACATTTCTTAAGGAGCGTGACCAGCATGCGGATGGAAAATCGTTCAAACTCGCCATCAGAGTGGATTTGCGCTAATTGTACCGAATCCCGAACGCGTAATGTTGATCCACCAAACTGACAGAGGACCTGTGACATTCCTTCGGTTGCAGTGGAAAGACAGACAGGCCTGTAGTAAATATAGGCTATGCGCTCGCGACTATAAAGGCATGTCTCGTGTGCCGCAGCTCGAGCGATTCGCCCTAATGCCGGTGCAGCCACCGAATACACTGTATCCACACGGGAATGTTGTGAATGTAGAGGGGCAATGGAGGGGGGTTCAGTCACAAAAGGAAACGGATTGAACCCTTGCTGAATAAGCAGATGCGGCTGCGCGTGTTGCAAGTGAGATTTACGGCTCTGACTGATGGATCGCTGGGTACCTGCAGGTTATCTTTGTGACCGTGTGCGTAAAAGTGCGGCCGTGCGCGTGAAATCGCCGCATTGATCTTCTGTCGGGTCTTGTAAATCAGCGGCATTGTGGAAAGGACGAGTAATCATCTTAAATGATTGTTGACTCGGTCTCTTTTTATGCGTGAAATCTGTAGATGACCTCATGATTTGACTGTGGAGGTGCTGTTTGTTTAAACCCCTGTGTGGTAGCACTGCACTGGCTGGAATACGTGTCTGACAGATGTGAGCAGCATACACCCATTGCATTCAATTCGTTCATAATTTAGCCAATATTTCATCAGTAGGCTCATGGTCTCATTTGCTTCCAGCTGTTTAAAGGGGGTTGCAAAATATGGGTCATTCCAGCAGGAGTGTCTGCAGACAGGGGCATTGCCAGGAATGGGCTTGATGATGTTTGGCCTGGAGCTCATCGTTGTGATGGCAACATGCAAGATTCAGTTTTCAAGGTTGATTCTGATGCTGCACTGCTCCTGATATCCTCCAACTCACTCTGATTGGACCTTCTTCCCGCGTGGTTGCAGCACCAACCTGCCGTTTTTCCTCTGATCTTCATCCAATCTTGCTGTATTGAAATGTAGAGCGTGTATTCAGCATGAGCAGAAAAAGCTATGTTGTTCTTTATGAAGATTTTATAGTAGCACAGCCATTTTTTATTGATGAACAAGAGCCTTCTCAGCTGTCATGTGGATCTCATTTCCGAAATGTTGGAGGAAACTCTGAGGTCACTAAAGTAATGTAAGGGTGTCTGTGATTTTTGTGGGAGGTTTGTGGTCAGTATGTCACACATTTTAAAGAAAAAGGTTTGTTGTTGCTATTTAGGACTTTTTCGCTTTAAAGAACCCCTTAAGCTCTTTTTGGTTCTTCGTCAGTTCCTCGCTGGTCCTTTGCAGGTTGCTATATAGCCACTGGTTCTTTGTGGGTTTTGAAGTTCTGTTTTAGCACTTTGTTAGTGTAAAGGAACTGTTCCGGCCTTTTTGGTACTTGTGATTCTAAAGAAGTTCTTTGTTTTTTAATGTGCCCTAAACAAATGCTGGCCATATATATCATGTCAATGTTTTTTAATTTCCCACGTTTTAAGGTTAGTTCTAAGTAGCACCTTTGAAGATAAGTTTTAAATGGCACCAAAAAAGGTTCCCCTATGATTACGAGCGAAAGAATTGGTTCTATATCGAACCTTTGTTTATAGTGTAGATCCATATTGTCTGTATCTATTTGTGCTTCAGTGCATCCTCAAGACATTATTGATTTTAAGTATGTATAGTGTGTATAAATATATACACACATAGAGAGAGAGAATAATGTGGAAATTAACTAAATGTGTTAAATGATTTACAAATATAAATCAGGTTTTAGGGCGGCATGGTGGTGCAGTGGGTAGCACTGTGGACCTTCCTGGAAGGAGTTTGCATGTTCTCCCTGTGCTTGTGTGGGTTTCCTCCGGGTACTCCGGTTTCCCCCACAATCCCAAAAACATGCGGTTAGGTTAATTGAATAATCTAAATTCCCCTTAGGGTGTGAATGTGTGAGGGAATGTTGCCCTGCGATGGACTGGCAACCTGTCCAGGGTGTACCCCTGCCTCTCGCCCAATGTGTGCTGGAGATAAGCGGGTATGAAAATGAATGAATGAATGAAATCAGGTTTTAAAAATGGTAAAAAAGCCATTGTTACAAGTGCAAATTAGTTTTCACAGGAATAAATCTTATTTTAACAATTAAAAACCTTTTTAAATTGAAAATGCTATTATATTTCAATGATAAATCAAGGTAAAATGAGCAGTATAGTTTATGTTGATGAATGTGTGAATTGTATTTTTGTATTAGAATATGTGTAACATAAGATTGTTAAGTGTAGTGTTGTTTGTAATGGACCAAAAGAGTTGTGCACGAATCAAATGTACAAGTTTGCAATAATCACCAAAATCTGCCTACCATTTAAAAATGTGAAAGCCATTGTTATGTTAAAATTTTAAAAAGATGAAAATTAAGCTATGGAACAGTATTTTTGAAAATTGACACACGGAGTTCTTCGCTCAAATATTCAGGTCAAAATTAAACCCAACTTAAACAGGAAAGGAGTAATAATTCATTCGGGTAATGCGAACAGAAATATTTCAAAATCAACATCTTGATTTTAGCCGAGGCTCTGCATAGTGTTTTTCTGTCAGGCTCCTTTGAGGGCATTGTTGTAGAAGGGTTGTTATGACTTTGGCTTTGGATGATGGGGGGAGGATGATCGGATTTGTGGGGGGTGGGGGTAATAAGAGATGGAAAGCATTGAGGAGAGGGGTGAACTGTCATATTTATGCCCACATTCTAACCCCCCTGCTCTAGGTGAAAGGGTTCTGAGAAAACCAGAGCAGTAGAGAGGCATTAGACTGATGATGACACAAGAACACAGTTGTCTGTTTGCCAGCTGAAGCTGCTGTGTATCACTGCTGTTTACATTCTCTTGCCTCACATTAAGATGTGCATTCCAGCAAAGCACCAGATCATGAGCTCAGTCTACCTTGCTTCAAAATGCCTTTAGGCGTCCTGTTCAGTATTTTCTTCGGCAAAGTATAGTGGGTGGTTTTTTAAAACCTGGCTAGTGATGTTTATTTTTATATATATATTTTTTTATGATTTTTAGATTTCAGAGAAGATTTTTGGGAAAATAAAATTGTATTTTTAGCTAAATTTAGTTTTGTATACAAGAATATAGATGTAGCAATATATACAGGGTTGCTGTCGGCCAAATAGGTGCCCTAAGCGCAAATGTACTATGGTGACAACAAAGTTATGTACAACATAGTACATACTAATGTTTCCAACACACATATTCACTAAATGCGCTTTTTTTTTTTTTCAAAAAAGAAAAGTTCAGGATGATATAACTCAAAACTGCTACAGTAAAATATATTTGGATTCCAAGAGTCAATAAAACCTACTATAATGTTTTAAATAAGTTATTTACATAGTCAAAAGCTGCGCTTTTAGAAGAAAAAAAAACAACTTTAAGAAGGAATCTCTATAAAATTCTACAGTAAAATTTTCTTAATTGTTTGTTTCTGACAGTCATGATTACTCACTATAATGATATTTAGTGAGTAATCATGAGTTTTTGAATGCACCCATAAGAGAAAATGAGAAATTAAACCTCAAATATTCACAAATTATGTCGCTGACCCTTCCATAGCAACCTGACTTTTTACCACAGCAACCAGTTGGACATATCTCTATCTCAGCTTAGGAAAATCATAGAGATATGGGGGTTTGTTTATGTTACTCATTGTGAAATTGACAACATATATAATAGTTTTAAATGTCACAAGGACAATCCAACATTAAAGTTCAAACTTTAGCCTTAATAGACAAAATAACAGAAAAAGAGTGCAGTAGCTGTTGTGTGCAATAAAGAAAAGAAATTGTTTTTGGCCTTGGTCTGGGTACTCTCTGATCTTGGCTGGGCCTTAATCTCAATAATCTCTGGTCTCGGCTGGGTCTTGGTCTCGGTCAAGGCGGTCATAACTACAAGCCGACAGTCTAGAGGAGTTCTTGTTCAACAAAAGCGCTAATTTCAGGATTAACAAACCATCACAGTGTCCTTCATTTTTATAGTAATAGAAAAAAATAATCACATGTTCTGTAACCTTTGCAGAAGTATAGAGTCCTTTCCACTATTATGTGCCTGAGATTCTTAAGGAATTCACCAAAATGAGTTGATTATAAACAGTTATTGTGTATGCAAGGGTTTAGAATCACTTTTTTCCCTGATAAAATATTTCAATTGCTAGACTTCCTGCAGAACTCACATTAAAAGAGATCAAATAACAGCATGCATTATTGTAAATCCCCATCAGTAGTTATTGCTGAACAATGCTGACTAGGAGGTTGAGATTGCCAGTGACCTCTAAGGCGGTATGATGTCCACACATTCTTCATCTAGTTATCTCTTAATTTGGGAAAGCCCTGAGACAAGCGGTCTGAAGCAGCTAAATGATCAAGTGTTTTCACTCAGCCTCTTTTAGGCTCATTAAAACTGAATCATCTTGTTTTGGTTAGAGGAGTTTCTTGGCTGTGTTCCACAGATCTTCGGAGAGCCTTTGTTTGGCCTGTCAAAATCATTTCATCTCTTGTGTCTGCTGACATGAAGAAAGTGATGATTATGGGTAAGCAATGAAAAATGCATTGCATTAACATTTGAGGGCTCAGGTTTAAAGTGAGGGGTATTCCTGTTGGGAATTCTGTTATGTGAGCATGGTGGCCTCATGGAAGGGCATCAGATTTTCAAGCTGAGGATTCTGTAGTTTGAGCCCCATCTGGGTCATCATCTAAGCTCTGCTGATCCTGCAGTTGAGTATGAATGAAGTCAGACGGTATTTAATTTCAAAGCCCTTATTTCACACTTGGTTCAGTCTAATGGATACGGATCAAGGGTGTTATTGGAGAGGTTTAAATGCAGAAGGAATTAAAGAGAATGATACTTTCATGCATAAGAATTTAAGATATAATTCTGACACCTAATTGGTATAGTAGTGAGAACTTGAGGGAATTTGGGGAAAAATGAGGAAAACCAAAAAGCTGTCCAGACAGCATCTCAAATTCATACAAAAGTAAAAAAATAGAATCCAGATTTTACTATTTGAACAATTATTTTAAAAAGAGTACTTTTTTTTTCAAAATGTGTGAAATCCAAGGCATCAATATAACTGCTTTCTTAAAAAATACAATAGCAAACAACACAAAAAATTAAATCAAGTGGCTAGCTGGTTCAAGTTTATGTTAAACAGTGTCAATGTCTTTTGCGACGTCTCCGCTGGACTTTTTGACTGTGATCATCTGTAAAATTGCACGATTCTGTCTTCATGGAATTATATTAAAATAATTGAATAAAGAACGTAGTTGAGTGACAGAGGCAGGAGCTTTTTTTTTGACTGCAGATAACAGTGCAGATTTTTACACCCCCTCAACACTTTAAGGCCTCTACCTTTTTTGGATTGGTTTTTAATGGCATTATGGCATTTTTCATGGATTGGTATTTATCACAAAAGGAAAAGAATTCCACAGCTAGTACTATGTTTTTTTTCTTGTATAAATAAAATTGATTATGGGCTTTTCACATTTGACCAAAAAAGTCAGATTTAGCATTAACTAGTATTTTTTTAATGCAATTTAATGTGTTTTGGAACCAAACTCCTCACTTCTTGCTGTAAGCGAGAAGGTTCTTGGTTGGAATTCAAACTTTGATGTTTTCAGGTTGCCCTGAATGTCACGTTTTTGGTTCTTATACATTAGATGCATTTTCATCAACCTTTTAATGCCAATTTTTGGATGGAAACGCCAAGATTGACCCAAATTGTAAAAAAATGTGCATAAAAACTGTGCACCGAGTACAATAAACTTATTATCTGGTGAGAGAAATGTTCATAAACTTTGATTGGCTTTATTTGCTTATATTTTATGTGATGTTCCAGTTAATTTTAATGTGCATAATTTTAATGTGCATCTTTGGATGGAAACATGGCTATTGCCTTTGTGTGGAGAGCTCTACCCAACCCAGTTTGACCTGACACAGAGTAGGTTTTATATATGGGTACAGATCAGAAAAGAGAGACGTAATTATGAAAATTATGTATTTTCAAGTAAATGTAATGAAATAAAAATGCTTGCAACACATTTTTTAAAAGTGGCTCTTGTGGCTTTGTTTATGTTTGTTAACCAAAGAAAAACTATTGAAATTCTTTTAAAACACTCCACATTCTTTATACCCTCTTGAGATAAGAAGAGTTTTAAGAAGTGTTTTTCTTGCTTGCATATGGCAAAAACTGTGTAAATCATGACAATTTTCAATGGCAGTAAAAAAAGAACCCTTTATAAGAATAGCTGCAAATCAGTGCGGGTCACTAGAAGTTACCATGGTGCATCTTATCCCTACACCTTCTTTGCCAGCAATGTTTTTGATTATTACATCAGAGTGGAATTATATGGTGTTTAAATTCTATTCTCTCGATAACGATTGAGAAGTTTAAAAAAATAGTAAAAAAAATGCTATTTTTGGGAAAAAGAATATAAGCCTATGTCAAAAAGGGGTGTGTTCTTTTAAAACACTACAGTTATCCATAAGTCAAGACATTGCTACTTTCTATTTGTTCTACATTGGTTCAAATTGTTTCAAAAGTCATTCTTAAATTGACGATTTAGTCTTTTTGTCTTGCTTCCCTCTCTACCAAGATACTGCTGACACTTTTTCTTTCAGCCTGTTGAACTCTCTGTGATTAACAGTTCTCAATTCTCCTGACTGGTAGTCAATCAAAGCATTCTCTGTTCCTTTTAAATTACACGCAGAGTCAGAATACACTACATCTACTATCTCAGAGTGGTCTCTGTCACATTGTTTTCAATCCGACTAAGATCTCTTTGGTTGTATAGAGAACTAGAACAGGAATTTGGTTGGTTGGTGAGATATAATTTTGTAAGCACTCAAATCAGCCAAAATAAATCAAACTAAAGGAAATGGAAGTGACTGACCAAAGTTGAGAGAAGTCCATACTCTACTTTAGAGATTAAAGGAGGAAGAAAGGTAGCTTACATAAAGCTCATGATTTCCATTTTTCATTTGCACATGGCTTCATGCTGCTAATTCACAAATGGAGATTTGAGCCAATCACGTTTCACTGTATCGTCAGGCACCATGATGTTTGTTTTCTAAGTATGAGTTTACACCAATCCATTATTTTTACCTGCTTATTGTTGAGGTGGAGGTAAAAATCACTAAAATGATATGACTAAGTCATATGCAGACAGCTGTATAGCTTCTGACTCTTACCCTTTTCTATGAAACCTTTTGCATAGGTTTAATAGAATAAAGAATGCACATTCAATTATTGAGCTTACAATTATTTTGTTCCTTGTTTGCTAAAACTTATTTAGAAAACAATCTGCAAACCAGGTTTTTAAAACAAAAGAGAATGGAAAAAAGGTATTGATATTACAAAACTGTATTAAAACCTACTCTATACAAACCAGTTTAACTGCAATTAACTGACTCAAGTAACTGTATGTTTACACAACAGTCTGATGTTCGAGATTCCCACTACAAATGAGATACAGTTCACATAGATTTTTGAGCACATTATGTGCCACAGGTTCAAAGTAAAAAGTTCTGTTTTGGGATGTTTGTGTTTTAATGATAAAACAGACTTACCTACTAACCAAATAAGCAATGCAGACACCCATACCTTCTTGTGCTTTACAGAAGGGCTCAAAACACTTACGTTTAGGGCTACACTTCTCAGCAGGTCGAAGATGAGAAAAAGGGTAAAATGCCCGCCATAGTTGATGCTATTAATATTTTTAAATCGACTTCGCTCTGCATTCTTAAATCAAACAGCAACACTTTTAGCATGTCTAAAAGTCCTTATAAAGAAATAGATAATTGAACCAAATG
This sequence comes from Danionella cerebrum, assembly GCA_007224835.1. NCBI lineage: Eukaryota > Metazoa > Chordata > Actinopteri > Cypriniformes > Danionidae > Danionella > Danionella cerebrum. The sequence goes on from SRMA01027232.1 coordinate 103,476, forward strand.
AGAACAGAAGTATTTCAGCTAAAATTAAATGTATTTAAATTAAAAACATGACTTTTGCTCTACTTTTATTATTAACTTTTATTCTAAAGTTACGTTCTACTTGAAACAACAGAAAATGAAAAGCAGTGATTTTCTAGGCTGAAATAGAGAACTAGAGCTACTTGATTATGGGGAACGCTGTTGCCTTTTAAGTTTGAAGGTTGTCGGTTCAAGGCTCGCCAGTGACCTTCCTTGAAGGATTTTGCATGTTCTCCCTGTGCTTGTGTGGGTTTCCTCCGGGTACTTTGGTTTCCCCCACAATCCCCAAAAACATGCGGTTAGGTTAATTGAATAATCTAAATTCCCCTTAGGTCTGAATGTGTGAGTGAATGTTGCCCTGAGATGGGCTGGAGGCCTGTCCTAGGTGCACCCCCGTGTCTCTCCCAATCTCCTCTGGAGGTTGTCACCTGCAGACCCCTGTGACCCCGAAAGGGAATTAGCGAGCTGGAAAATGAATGAATAATTTAGTAATTAAAAATTACTCTTTGCTTTTGGAAACATGTTGCATTAATTTATTTGCTATACTTTTTAAGACAGGTTTTGTAAATCACTGAGCCTGTGTCCAGTATGATGGAAACATGTGGCAGCATTTTGGGTACACTAAATTTGAATTGCTTTATATTTAATGTTACATTAGTCAGTCCAGTGCCATGGGTGGATTCATACCTAGTTTGGAAAAAATCAGTAGGTGAATGCAACATTCTTTGTTTCCTTCAAGGGTCTCCTGCGCACTTCGTACAAGGGGTTTGGGTACACCATGAACAGATCGCCAGTCCAACACAGGAAAGCATAATTGATTCACACCTAAAGGGAATTTATCTAATTAAATTAATATATTAAATATAATAATTTTTTCTAATATTTCTTTGGAATCACTGCTGAACTGTTTGACTAAAATGAAATTCCAATACAAAAAAGCTCCTCAGGTTACAATACAATCACAAAAACTGGGCCACACTAACACAGTTTCATTCTTTCATATGAGTTTGGAAAAACAACTCACTGGAATGGTCTTTGGAGGCGCTGTTAGAGAGTCATGTGAAAAAGGTTTAAAAATATGTATTTTAAGACATTTTTACCTAATAGGAATATGAGCTTTTATGAAGAAATGCAAAAGTTTTTTAGATAACTCATTAAGTTTCAGGTTTCATCTTTTTACCTTTACAGCAATGGTACGTCCCAGTACATGACACAAATTCATTGTTAAAATTAAACTCTCACTAGAAATAGTTTTTTTTTTACTTACATTAACTAAATTTTGTTGATTAAACCCACAATCACATGGCAGACACATGCAACTCCACCCATAGTGTGTTCCACCTGTGTTTGAGTCCAGAGGGGCTTTTCCAACATCTAGCCCCTTCATCTGCATGTGACTAGAGGCTACATGCCTTATGATAGTGCCAGACAAATACCAAACTTGGATTATGTTTACAAACTGGGTTATTGGTTGATGGCTGGTGCCTTTGTTTTTATATTTTAAAAGAATACAATTATAGAAATTGAATTAGTCTAATGCACTTTTGTCTTCTGAAGTCTTAATTGAACACTTTGGGGGAAAGAGAAAAGAGGCCGGCACTACCCTATTCATTTTCGAAGCATTAATGAAAATGAGTCATTTGAACTTTTGACAGAATGTGACTGAGCTCTGAAGCAATGGCTCCTCCGGTGGGATTCCATTAGCTCAAATAATGTCAGCACTGGTTTCTTTGTTAAGTTAGATCAATAGCTAGAAAATCTATCGTCTCTGCTGCTTCCAGAGTCAACTCTGGAGCTCAGTAGCCCCTTTCTGCAGGTCACTTTTACCAGTTTGTTTTTCTGAACTGGTTCTGTCTATGTATGAAGTTTTAAATGTATTTGCTGAGCATCGATTGACAATGATGGAACATCAATGTTTTTTTCACACATTGTGCTGACCTTCTCTGAGGCCATCATCACAATCAATTGAGTTAAATCCACATTTCATTATCAAGGCTCTTTGGTTGGCCTTGGATCACTTAAAATAACTGCCAGAAATGTTTTCAGCTCTTTTAGAGTTAACCTGGATATAGCGTATCAGTAAAGATATAAATCACATGTAATATGATTTGTAAAGCCTAGATTATTAATTGGGTGAGAAAATATTTGGAGTGTCCTCAAAGATTCTCTTTTGTCATGTTTTTGAGGTTTATGGCTAAGCCCTAACATGCCCAAATCATGTCTTGTTGTTTCTGATGCTGGTCTTCCTAGAACTAGACAGCTAAGACATTCAGTGCTGATTTTCAGTTCTTGTAATCTGTACTCTTTCTCCATCTCAATGGTTTTTCTCTTGTTTTCTTACTCTCCAGCCCAGTGTTTGTTAAATGCACTTAGCTTGTGAGTCGTCTTGTCTGTATTTGGTTTTGTTTCTTCACATGGTCGATTGGCACGATGTTATGGGTTCTGAGATTTTCGTAATTAAAGGTAGATTTCTGCTTATTTATGGACACAGTGACAGACAAATAATGGATTTATGCGAGAAATATGCTGTTATGTTAAGCTTTAATAGCACAAAATGTTCTTAGTTCATGACAGTTGATTTACTCTTATGAGAAATGGGTAGTTTTATTAGCTAAGGATGTTTTAGAATATATATTTTAAAATGTTACTCTCAAAATCTGGAATTAATAAGATGATCCACAACAGAACAAAAACAGATAGCTACATTTGTACAAGTGCAGTTTAAAATTAGTTTTTAAATGTTCTTAATGTAATTTAAACCAACCCCCATGTCTTTATGACTTTCCTAAGCTGAGATAGAGATTTGGCAAATTGGTTGCTATGGTAAGCAGTTTGGTTGCTATGTATGGGTCAGTGGCATATAATGTCCGTCATGTCACTTTGAGTGAAATAAATCAATCCCTATGTCAATATGATTTTCCAAAGTTAAGATGATTATTTGTACATTTGGTTGCAAGGGTAAACAGTTTGGTTGCTAAGGAGTTGTCACTATGTAGGGAGTAATTACTATGATTAACACAAAGAAACTATGGTGTTTCATCATGAATTCCTTTGCCTTATCCTGTTTATTTTCAATGGTCATTATACGTTAACGGCAAATATAGCCTAGGGTTCAAATAATTTTGCACAGTGGCTGGTATGTTCTTGGACAGACTGAAGTCTAGTCAGTTTAGGGTTTCCATGAGCTTCTCAGTTTTAGTAACAGTTTCCCAATGTTTGACATCATGTTAAGTCAATGTTCCCAGAATTCTCAGCAATTTATTTAGTACCAGTCTGAAAAGATATAGCAACCTGAGTCAAACCAGATTTGACGTCTTGGTGGCTGTAGCTAGTTTAGAATTATTTTTCTCTGAAGCAAAAGACAAGTAACAATATGTTGTCTTTAGGGGTGTAACGGTACGCTAAAATTGTATTCGGTTCGGTACAGTGTCTTGGAGAGTTCGGTTCGGTTAATTCGGTTCGGTACAAAAAAATAAAAACTTACATAATCTTTATTTTGAAAAGCTGCCAATACACAATAGAATTCTTGCATAAAATAAATAAAAGTGACACATTTGGGTGATATTTTAAATAAATTGCACTCTTTATAAAGAAAAACACATTTTATTAAATAAAAAATGAAATACTGCAACTAGTTAGGACCTGAAAACTTTTAACACTAGCAACAGCTTCAGCTTATATATCAACAAAACTAACTATTCAAGTTTTAAGTTTTTGGCTAAAAAGATTAACCTATCCACATTTTCTGAAGAGAGCACAGATCTGGTTGCAGTGACAATATCTCCAGCAGTAGAAAATGTTAGATGTGTTGCCTGCCCGATCTCCGTGGAACAATGTCGGCATACAACTTTAAATTTATCCACTCGTCTATCCCCGTTATGTATTTTAACAGGGAAGCCAAAAGCGATTTTCCGCACGGACGCTATTGAGTGTCGCACAGTACAGCTGCACGTCCCTCAATAGCGTCCGTGCGGAAACTCGCCTAGGAACATGGTTCCGCTGCGCTTAATATCGCGCTAATAATACATTTATATTATTTAATACAAATACCGAATACCGAAACGGTACGCAAGTGTCCCGAACCGAACAGGCCGTACCGAAACGGTTCAATACATACCGTGAACCGTTACACCCCTAGTTGTCTTGTATTAGGGGGTATTAGGGGGCTCTTTACATTTTAATTTGTCAATGATTGTTGGAAGAAATTACTGATCACTGCACAATAGTAAAGCCAAACAATAGACTTTATTCTAGATGCTGCGCAGAGATACCGCTTTTCAAATGGAGTAATAGATTTAGTAATTCACAGCAAAATATGAAATAACCTTAGTCAGACTGAGCCAGATGAAGATATTTGCATAATTGTAATCATTGCCACCCTGCCATTGGATCATGCTCATGAATATGCTAATCTCTATGGAAGTTATGAAGGGGGTGTTGGTCTTGCATGTTATCACTGTTCCACAAGCACTTGAAATGATGAAATGCTGTCCCATGCAGCAGATTAGAACTCTTCAAACGTCTGTGTCCCCTTGGGGTAACGGGTTCAGATTTCAGAACAAATGAGCAAACATCAAGCGAGAAGGTCTGGAAGCTGACTAGATCAAAGACCCTCACCCTGTCAACCTCACTCTATCAAATCACAGTGTACCAGCAGGAATCTACTGTAACCATTGGCTGAATCTTTCTTTCGTATATGTACACTACCATTGGAAACACATCAGGATTATGTGAATACTAATCAGACAGTCAAAAGCGGTCATGAATGCAATTGAGAGGGCAACCTCCAGACCATTGAGTAGTTTTAGGAACAGCTTAGAGTACAGAGGAAGAGTGCATCAAGCCAACCCTTCTTGTGGGAGATGCTCCAAGACCACAAATATGAATTTTAATCAGATTACTGTTAGAAATAGACAGCTAGAATGTCAAGGTTTGGAAGTATGTTTTTGCTATTGCCATATACAAATATCAAGATGAGAATAAAGTACGTTATAAAACCTCTAACCCCTAAGCGCATTATATATATATTTGTTCCAAAAACATATGCACCATATATCCAACATATGTAAAGCAGGCCAAGGGGGTAATAAAAATAAAATTTTTGTACAAAAGCTCGAAAGCTTGGCTTTGTCTAGCTCTGCGATGTTTGTTCAAGAACCAATCCATTACTTGCATCAGAAGGAGAAAACTTCTGGAATGTTTTCCTTCATAACCTCAATTTCACTTTGGCACAAGAAGGAAACTCACATTTATATTGGATGGCTTGGGGTATATTGTTTTTTTTTTTTTTTGGTGATCTTTTACATTAACATGAGATTACTTTTGTATTTTGATGGGGATCATCTATAACCTTGATTCTTTTTAATTCCCCAATCTCATTCAGGTCCAGATGCCCTACATTAAAAATAATAACCCTGACTTAATGTACTGTATTAAACCAGTCTTTTAGAAACAGTGCTTTGGGCCATATTTCTGTTGCGCTTATACACCAGTCCCTTAACCTCAAAAATGTTTATTATCATTTGCTTTAAGATCAGAGTAGCTGATTTTTGAAAGCCAATATTTACATTTTAATTGTTAAAAAGAAACCTGTTCCTAAAACAAAATGGCTTATCCGAATAGCTACATTACATACACATGGGTCATCCATGATCATATTCAAAGGTGGAACTTGCTTCTTTATTGACATAAATTCAGTGAAGTTCTTTGCTTACAGCTTAGCGTACAGAGGAAGAGTGCATCAAGCCAATCCTTCTTGTGGGTAGTGCTCCAAGACCATAAATATGAATTTTATCAGATTACCTATATATACATTATAAATAGACAGCTAGAATGCCAAGGTGTGAGAAGGGTGTTTTTTTTGCTATTCTTCTTTCTTTTCTGTTTCCCCGTGGGGTGCAGATAGCATCTGTTGTACATAAACGTCATCTTCAGGCAGTGTCATTGCATCAGTGTTTCCTCAACACAGACAAGGAGTACCCTACTGAGAACCCATCTAAAAATTTGTGCGTTATGTGCAGGAATTATTTAAGAATAGAGAAAGCTGTCTCAGAGATTTAAGCTCTCTGTTTCACCTGTGAGGAACATTGTGAGGATTTGTAAGACCAGAGGCACAGCTCCAGTTGAGGCACAGAGTGGCCTGAGATAAGCAGAGGTGCAGAATGGTGGAAACAGTCACAGTCAACAGACCAGCTACAAGGAACTTCTTTCAACAACACAACATTACTAAACGCTACTTAAAAACAACTGCCAAGGTATTCAAGCAGAGGAACAAATACAACACTCTGGAATGGCTTTATTTGACTTTGTTTGCACCCTTTATACACATTTGTCTTAGAATGTTTTTTTTAACAGTTAGTATATATTATCTGCATAGAATCTGTGTTAACCCAATAGCTGATTAAATCTAGTCTGTTTAGTCATGCCAGTTTTCTACATTTTGGTTGTTACATTGCACCGTATCATTGGTGAATTATTAGAGATTTCTCATAGAAAGATCCTACTGAATTTATTGTTCAATGATTTAAAGAATAGAATATTTTCCTGGTATTATGAATTTATTAATTGTTTTGTTATTTGTTACTAAAATCAAAGGGCATCTGAGGATGAAAGTCACAGGACTGTGGTTACTAGTCAGGCTTGTTAGACTCTGTTCAGTCACTGTGCATTTACCCTGTGGCCTCTTGTAATGTAGACTTCACACGGAATAACATGTCTGCTTCGTTTCCATGGCAACTACATCACTGTATGTGACTGTTCCTCTTATCGTCACACAACACTAGAGTTTCTGCCCCAGGACAAACCACATCCCCCATCCGAATGATCACATCTATCCTAATACATGTTAAATATGGAATGGCATGACTGCTGTCTTTATCTATAATGAGCAACCTGCTGCAATTAACATGCGCGGTATGTTTTATGCTGATTGATTATTAGAGGAAAGATTCTTTTCTGTCAATTCAGTGTGTTATGACAGTTCAGAAAAGATAACAAAGAGGATGAAAGAAAAACAGTGACATTTAAGAAGTCGTACAAGGTAAAAGAAAGCAAGGGTAAATACATTTTCAGTGTTTTCTTTCACACATCAGACCCAAAATGCAACCACAAACATTGAATAGCAACATAAATTACAAAGATTTTACTAAGCTTAAAAAAAGAGAAAAGTAAAATTCCATTGTGCACATTGACAGCTTTGTTCTTCTGTTGTGTGTCTGTTGCAGTGTTCATATCCTGTCTGGGAAGACTTCAATGCCAAGGCCACCAAGCTGCACTCTCAGCTCCGGTATGTACCTGCTCATCATAGAAAGCTTAAATAAGTTTTTCAAATGTTGAAATAATACATCAACAATTTCTTGTGTTTTTCAGAACCACTGTACTTGCAGCCGTGGCTTTTCTAGATGCTTTTCAGAAGGTTGCAGACATGGCAACAAACACAAGAGGTAGGGTCCAATTAAGCTGTGTCTATAGAGGTTGTGCAGGTGCATTGTTATAGAGAGACTTAAACCCTAGAAAGAGAAACAATTCACTTACAAGCATCCAAAATTAACAGTAAGGCAGTGAGTTACATTCTTAAAACATTTTTTGTTTTAAGACATTTTTAAATTATTTTATTAAATACATATTTCTATGTTTTATTCTTTATTTGGCTTATCAAACTCGTCCTTTTAACTTTTACAATAATAGATAAAGATATATTTTGTTTGTTCATATTGTCTTATCTCGAGTTGTGCCCAAAGTAAACTATGTTGTTCTGGGTGAATGCCTGTGCGTGCGTGTGTGTGTGTGTGTGTGTTTGTGGGGATGCTAGGTTTTAATGAGCTTCCTGAATGTCTTATAAAAGCAACACCCTCTTGTGACCCTGAGACGGCTGTTTCAGATAGAGGCTTGATGGATACAAAGAACAAAAGAAAAGCTTGAAACGCTGGGAGAATGAAATTGTTGTTTATGACTACAATTCACTATTCTTTTTATTTAGTGATTTGGTGGTTGTAGTGGTAGTGGTGGCAATAGTAAGATTGTGGTAGTAGCTGTAGAAGTAATAGTTATATTCGTAGTGGTTTTATTGATAGAAGTATTGGAAGCTGTGGTAGCAGTGGTAGTAACAGTAATGCAGTAATAATGTTAGTAGAAGTAGTTGCGGTGGTGGTAGCTACAGTAATAGTGGTGGTGGTAGTAGTCATATTTGTAGTTGTAGTAGTTTTGAGTAATTGAAGTAGTAGTTGCGGCATGAGTAGTAAAAGTGGTTGTAGTAGTAGTAGTGTAGTAGCAGCTGCAGCAATAGTGGAAGTGGTAGTGGAAGTATCATCAGTAGTAGGTACCACGCACGCAAAAACACTCAAAAACAAGCCTTAATCTTCTCAATGGGGGTCTGCCACTGTTTTGAAAAAGGAAACTAATGCTTCCTGCCAGCAATTGCCATCAATCTGCTTCTCATTTGTTTTCTTTTCTACTCCTCCTTCTCCTCCTAACAAATTTTTAGATTCAAAATGCAGAACCCAGTAGTAAACAGATTTGAAATAATGGCTTTCTTCAGTGATGTGGAGATTTTTTTGTAATATATTTTTATGTTGAAATGCATCAGTAGAAGAAATGTAGTGGTATTTGTTGTAATGAAGGTTGTAGAAGTAGAATGTGTTACGGTAAACAATAGAAGTATGTTATTTTAATTGGTGTATCATTTTTTTAATTACTTTATCATTATGGCTTGAGCACGTAACCGAAGGTGTGTGGCGAAGCCCTATAGTAATTGGGAATGCTCAAAAACTCAGTGATTTTTGCCCTATGGTCAAGCTCGCTAAAAAGCATGCTGGCTATATCTTCCACATACTTCAACAGAGGGGCATGAAAATAATCAGGAGTGATGAGCCTGTTATTCTGAACAGATTATTATGCTTATGAGATACATCAATCATTGCACCACTTGCTGGCTGTGTGAATTGTATTTTGGTGTATTTTTATGACCTTTACAAAACAGCTCTCGACAATGACAAGTGAAAAACACAAAAGGCTAGGGGGCGGTGGCTTTGGGTTCTATGGACTGCATTGTGCAAGGGCTGCCTATTGCTGCTTGTAGCTTTAATTAAACTTGGCCCACATCTTGTCTAAAATTAGCAAGATAAGATCAGTCAAAACCTCCATCGGATGTACAACTTGTTTATGAACGAATCTGAAAACCTTTCAATGTCTTAGAGTTTGTTATGAAAAGTTTTTTTTATTCATATGATTAAATGTGGTGCTCTTGCAAATACACCTATAATATACAAGAACATTACAATTTATTTTTTTCAAAGGTACCTCAGTTTAAAAAGAAAAAGAAAAAGAAATACCTAGAAAATGAGCCATTCTTTATACTGCACATTCTGGCAAATTAAATCATCTATGGTCTTGGTTAGAGCCATTTTTTTCCACAGGTTCACTCTTTACTCACAACCTATTGCTGAGGAAGCAATGGGTAGCTTCCACTTGATAGGAGGATACATTTTAAAAGGATGGGGGAAAACAAATGTCCGCTAAACAATTGAATTAGATCGAGGTGGAGTAAACGACCTGAGGGTTGAATTTGAGCCATGAGTGAGATCTTAAGCATATGTATCTGGATGGTAGCATGAGTCACTTACTACCATGTGAGCTGTCTGGTGCAAATATACAGCATGCTAAAAGAAAGATTGTCACTGGTGTTTCAACACTCCTCACAAATGTGCCCTGGAAGACCTTCGAAGAGAGACCACGGTGGGTGACAGAAAAAGAGGAGGAGTTATTCGAAGACAGAAAATCAATCAAAGGGCAGTTTTGAGGGCAAGGTTGCCGTTAGCAGGGATATCTAGTCATTTTTGAGCATGATGCCACACAATTTTAGTAGCCCTATTTTAGTAGTCATTTTCAGCCGTTTTGTGGTTTAAGAAGGCATTTCTACTAATTCATGAAACTCTAATTAAAGCATAACAGCATCAGATTCAATGGGAAATATTCTCCAATATCACAGTGTGACTGCTGGACTAAATCATAGAAAAAATGGCACAAATTATTATTAATTAAAGAGAAAATGTGTATTATTGTGTGGAATGTGGTTAAACTAAACAAGTTTTGTCATGATTTGTCACCCCTCAAAAAAAACTAAAAACCTAATGTACATTTGGTGCTCAATATGCTGATGGATAACAATGAATGCTGACTGGATCATTGACGTCTGAAACTACCATCCCCAATGTCAGTTATGGTGAAAATATCTGGACGTGTTTTTCTGGTTGAGAGACATATGTGATTATATATCAAATTTGAGAAGGAATATATTAGGGAATGCCACCAGTGTTTCCAATCAAACCATTACACCGCTATTTAACCAGTTTACCTTCCTCCCCATTTCCTCACTGGAGGGAGGTATAACACGAATCCATGTACGGTCAGCTTGCCTTGGACAGTTGTACTCACCACCTTTTGCTTAAGGCCTTTACACAGCTCTCAGAATTGTCAGTCTGAATTTTTGTGCGTTAATACGGCATGTTCGGTGTCAATGGGACATCACGCATCTGATCCATCAAGTGGTGACAACAAAAAATAGAGTTTCACCATATCGGATGCTTTTCTCAAGGAAAATGAAAAAAACGGCTGCTTAGTGGTGCTCATCCCACATTTTTGTACAATCAACAATTAAATAGCGCACATTCTTCTTTCCGATTTCCCCGTAGATCCAATTTGGATTGACATGGAGAGGCCTTAAGACTACAATGCAAGACCTAGTGGAGAACTCAGGAAAGGGATGTTGGATGTGGCTATGTATCATCAATCTGTGAAGAAAACCTCATTATGGTGAGGACAGTGAATTGGGTTGTTGATTGCTATTCAAGCACAACAATGAACAAAACCCATTTCCAAGGTACAAACTTGGAGGCCTAATCTTCCAAGGTCTAATCAGTCTCTATATTTTTAGGCCTTTACACACAAGGTGTGGTTTTAACAAATTGTTGGTGTGAGCAAACATTTAAAATCAGCAGGTGGTCAAATATTTATTTTTCCCTTTGGACAAACAGACCCTTTAAAATGATGTTAAAATGGTACATAAATGATGTTTTGTTCATGTTTTGAAAATATCTGAGTACTCTTGAAACAGCACTCCCCGAACATTTCCCTAGTGGTTTGCAGATGTCACCACAGACATGTTTTCCCTTGTTTTACTTGTAAAGTTTAGGATTGGTAGACAAGTTTCTCCCCCTTCCCATCAAAACTTTGCAAAGTGCCAGAGGAGGGGATGGCAGTGAACTGCAATGAAACGGAAGCAAACACACAAACACAACCACACACGCAAAAACACTCCAAGCCTTCATCTTCTCAATGGGGGTCTGCCACTGTTTTGAACAAGGAAACTAATGCTTCCTGCCAGCAACTGCCATCAATCTGCTTCTCATTTGTTTTCTTTTCTACTCCTTCTCCTTCTCCTCCTAACAAATGTTTTTTTTTTGTTTGGTTGTTATACCCAATAGTAAAAATATTTGAAATAATGGCTTATTTCAGTGATGTGGAATTTTTTTTTGTAATATTTTTATGTTGAAATGCATCACCTGAATGTTTGAATGTTTGAGCTACAGTCACCAACCCTCACCAATAAATTGGTCTGACTTGGGTTGCTATATATTTTCAAACTGGTTCCAATTTTAAGAAATTTTGTAAAATTGCTGTGAATTCTTGGACATTTTCTATTGAATTAACATGGGGTGAAAATTCAAACTTAAAACTCAAACTTGAAACCTCACACAGGTAACATTTGCTCCAGATGGGGCAACCAAATTTTATGTACTCAGTCTCAGCTTTCTTAAATGATAAAGACACTCACTTTGCAATATGTCAGTGACCCAAACTTCTACCTTGACAACAATTACATTTTGCCAATACAAATTAATTTTAAATCACACTTTTAAAAGCCATTTGCAATCTCAATATCTTTCAAAACTTTGGCTCTCTAGTTACCTGCTGATGTTAGAACTTTACGCAGAACGAGTATTAGGCAAAATAAAAGGATCATGCTAAGTTATTGAAGAAAGCTCTCTTAGTATGTTTTTTAACAACAAAATAAATGTTCTAAAATGTGTTTTTGGAGCCTTTTGTTTAGAAACCCATGGAATCACATGCAATTAGAAAACTACAAACCGTAAAAACATGATTACAATATGGAAAACCTATAGTTCAACCCCATAAAACTTATAGCTACTGTATATTTGATAAAGTTTTGGCAACCAAACCTTACTGTAAAATGTACAGTTAATTTTTTAAATACCACTATCCTTACAACATAAACCTTTAAAACCTTTAGTTATTCCAATACAAACCTTAAAATTTTTACCGTAAAATTTACGGTTTATTTTTAACAGTGCAGCAGAAGAAAGAGTTCTGCCATAGACAATAATCTCGATCTGTATGGAAAGATTCAGTGGATAGTGTCTGGCTGTTTGTGTGTGAAAACCCTAATCCATGAGCCAGAATCACAACAAAAAGTGCTTTGGTCTTTTCCTCTCACATAGAGCCCCTTTTTCCCACTCTGTACTGGAGTATGTGCTGGGAATGAATGTTGATAGACTGCAGTGTGTTCTAGAAGCCTGGCACATGGGCTCGTAAAAAAGATCTGCAGATGTGTTTTCTGTGGAAGCCTCATTTTGCGCTTCACAAGGGCTTTTTACTGCCCTACCTGCATGAGCAGAATAGTAGCAAACCTAATGAACACCATAAATCTGATTCGTACTCCAGGGGGTGAAAATGGCGGAACAAAATAGTAAAAGAGAGCAGGAAAAATAGCTGTCTGCCAGCTCAGCCGCCAGTTACTATTTGGGGGATCAGTTAGTGTGTCTGGGAGTGTTTGTGTGTAGTTGGGGGGTTAGTGTTTCCCCAGATGTTTGAAGTAGACTGGAGTAGGCAGTGGGGTGTTACCATTCACACGGTCATGTAAGCAAACACCGGCCAAAGAGTTGAGAGCAACATTCTCACCAGCTTTAACGTGTCTATTTTTGATTGTGCATAGTGTCTATTACAAGCACACTGTCTACAGTATAAACAGGATGTAGGAAAGATGTAGGATTAGATGTCCACAAGCACCAGCACTGTCATTTTAGTGGTAAAACAATAGTGTGCACTGGAACCGTTCTGCAACTAATGAATAATGGATTGCTAAAACTTTAAACATTTATTGGTTGGAGCTCTATTGCACTGTATAGGAATGATCAAAACTACACAACATTTCAGTCAATTTTGAAGTTTTGAAGAATTTTGTGGCATTAAAAAGTACAGCCCAAACATACAAATATGCAAACAAATTTAGCACAGGGTGGGATTTAATCTGGCTCATCTGCCAGTGATCTGGATATATAGTGGGTCAAATGTGGCCCTAATCCCCTGAATTTGATTCAGTCATGTACAGCAATTCCAGTGTTTCCCCTACCATTTAATTAGGGGGGGGTAGAATAGAAACTTCAAACAGACCTCACTTATTGAGGTCATCAGTTCTTGCAAGAACATACCAACCACTGTGCAATTGTATTTGAAATCGAAGCTCTAGATGGGGTTAAATATTTACCATTGCCTTATAATGGCCATTGAAAATAAATAGGTAAAGTCGAAAAATATCTTCAAAATAAAATATGATCAAAGATAAATGTGGGTTTGTTTCTGATAATCATAGTAAACCAATGTTACTTTTTACCACATCACTGATGGCTCCATAGCAACCAAACAGTTTACCATGTACAGTAATGCGAGTGTTTCCCCTACCGTTCAACGGAGGCACTATTGATTAGATTGCGAGCGTGTCCAAGTTGTAGAATCATTGCAGAAGTCAAAAACTGGCTCTAAAATTATTTTTTTCATACAAAGCCATATCATAGCTATTCTGACAAAGCTATAATGGGCTCAAATGAAGGTCTGTGGGGGTTGTGAAGTGATTTTGGGTGTGCAATATTGAAATGCTGTGTGTTTAGGATTAGACTTTGCGGTGGGGACATTTCATGTAGGCTTCTACTGATCTGTAGCTACTTCAGACTCTTGAAAATAGATGAAAGCCTCTACTCCACCTACACAACTTTGCGGTGCGGTACAGGTTGAATCTTCTTAAAGGTGTTTATGATGGCCATATAATTTTAGGCTATCTATATTGCCTTGAAAATGTATATATCATTATAAATCATAATATCATTTTCATGGTAGTTTTGTGATAATTAAATACAATCTTTACATTCATGCAGTCATTTAATGCAAAGTCATTGTCAGAAAAAGGGATTTTTTGGTTATTTTTTCTCAGTAAACTTTCACATTTGTAATTTTGTGAATCAGTTCAATTTGTTTGTAATTGTAATGAATTTTAAATTGTTGTAAATTGTGCATTATCTGGAATTTAAACGAGAGTCCATCTGCGTCTGCAAAACATTCATCCGCTACGTCAAGAAATGGACCTTGAATGGCCCCGTTTCAGTTTATTACATGAGGGTACAGAAGTGTACAGTACAGCCGGGCACTATGATAGACTCTAAAAGCTGGTTTTATTTAAACAAAAATGTACTCAAAACACAGAGCATTTAGTGTATTTTGTTAACTACAGGCAGTGTTTATTATTGGATGAGTGCAAGAGGGATTGTCTTATTTGACTGTATGCATTTAGCTTGAAAGATTCAGCTGCTAGGAAAAAGGGAAGCAAAGAAGCATTTCTCAGAAACCATCCATGGTTTTGTTCTCCCTATCAGCACTCTCTTATTACAAGGACATTATTGCTGCTCTTTAATTCTCTAGGGCGGTTTGATGGAGCAGGACCTCCTTCTGAGGCTGTGGACCTGACTCAGCTTACCGCACACTCGTGCACAATGGGGAACACCTGTTAACACTGAGAGTTCTGTGCAGCTCAGCACTATTTGACCCTTGCAAACCACACTGTCATTAAAACCTTGTCATCAACGAAAGACAGGCTGCTTGAAATTAGCTCAATGCCACGAAGAACAATCTCCATGTTGAGGTTTTTGGAGCTCATTATTTAAAACTATAACAAGGACAACCACGACAGGAGGTCTTCTTTTACAAGTTGTATCTTAGCCTGTGATCAATTTTGCAGGATTCTATATAAATGTGTCGTATGTTGGGTGGTCAAAGCCCACATATTGTTATTCATTTCCGCTTCAGAAGAAAGTTCTAAATGCATATGTGGTCGAACTACCACCACCAAACTTTGCCCAGACATCAAACTGGTCTGATTTAGGTTGCAATATCTTTTCACACTGGTAACACTAAAGGAATTCTGGCAAATCGCTGAGAATCCATTGACTTTACATGTGGTCAAACTTTAACATCAGGTTTAAACTGAAACACGAATTGAAAAAATTTCGAACCCACCACACTTGTGGAGGTTATGTGCAAAATATTTGAACTCAAGGCTCTTGAATTGGTTACATATTTACCATTTCCTTAATATAAATGAAAGTCAACAAAAATATCTTCATAATGAAACATAAAGAAATGTGTGTTTCTGCTAATCATAATAACAAATTATACTTTTTTATGACATCAATGACAGTTCTCTAGCAACCAAACTGTTTACCCTAGCAACCAAATTTTCTGGACTCTATCTCAGCTTTGGTAAATGACGAAGACATGGGGGTTGGTTTTTAGAACTTATCGTGACATTTATTACTTATAGTGAACTTATAGAACATTATTGTCACTGACTCCCCCGTAGCAACCTGATTGTTTACCATGGCAACCAATTTGGCATATCACTATCTCAGCTAAGGAAAATCATAGAGACATGAGGGTTGGTTTATACCACCCATATTGTCATTTCCAGGGCGTGGACCATAACAGAGTGACCATAGGTGAAAACAAAGCAATACTAATATATTATGGGTGGATTAAAATGACCCAACAAAATATTTTGTCAAAATATAAATCTTCAGGTTTGGATTTCATGACTTTCATAAATTCCCAGAGCAAACACCCCCATTATAAAGAAATTGAATTGTTAAAAAACCTACAAGGTTTCACTTCCATTGATCTATGTGCAACAGACTTGATCATTTATTTGGCCATTTCCAGCTTTGCAGACAAAATATATGGTGTTTTTAAACCTCTTTTTATTGATCCATCACACATACTGTAACACATGCTGTACAATTGCCATTACTAAAAAAGGCCATTTTTTATTATAATTTGCCATGTATACCTATTAAATTGAATTATTCAGCTGAGCCGATGATGGGCTTTGTCTTTATATTCTCGGATTGATTCTCTTTGTCACGTCATCTCTTTGTTTTGTGACCAAGAAACATTTTCAGTCATTTAAGATTTTGCTTTAATGATCAAAACTGTATATATTAGTTTGATTCAAAGACAACAGCATCCTGTAACCCTTTAACAAACTGTTCACAAGATAATAGCAATGTCAAAACCCTATGAAAAAACTCACTTCAAGTGTGTCTCTTTTGTGCCATTCATTGCACCTATTCACATGGTTTTGAAAGAATTGTCTTCTTTCAAAAGAAAAAAAAATGTCTGTGATGAATGAAATAATTAGGTCCAGTGTGAATTACAACTCCGTTCCATCCTCCCTCCTTCAATCATCTTTTTCTGCATCTCTTTACTTTCTATCGTCTGATTGGTTCTGGCAGCTCAATAAGGCTAGTCCATGCAGACGAGTGGTTGTGTGATAAATGCTGCTCTTGCCATTTACTACAGGATGTCTTCTGTTATTTTTTCACTGCTAATATGAAATTCTGGATGCAATGCAGTGGTGCATGACACCCAGCTAAACCGTGTTCACCACTGCCACCAACTCATCCCAAAGAGAGTGAGATGGCTCTAGTGTTGCTTAGCAACAGAGATTGAGGTGCCCCTGTTGCTTGTAGTGTTGCTAGGAAACTAGAGGAAAGATTGCACTATTTACTGTGTTTGGCCAGTGGCGGAGTTACAATGTAAGTAGAGCAATTTGTTGTGCTAAGCTTTTCTAGTGTTTTTAAAGGGCTAGGGGTTCAAGACAGTGCCTCAAACCTTGCTTCAGATAAAATAACTGTGCAGTAAATCAATGAATTGTCATTTGAGTGTCTGGTTTTGGGTGAAACTGGAACATTGATTTCCTAGTAAATTCCTAGTAGAGATAGGGTCGGAAGATATTGGGTGTCCACTTATTGATTTATCAATGCTATGACGTAAAATAGATGTGTACTATATACATTGACTATTGAAACAAAATTTATAATGTTCGTAAATAAATGCAGGGATTCTTTCATGCTAATTTGCAAAATGTTTAAAAACAAAAAAAATATTAGCTACTACATAACCTTTAGTATGTTTTTTTTTTAATCTTTTTTTTGGAAAAGATTTCAAGTTTGCTTTTTGATGTAAAAACACAGCAGTTTCGGCTATGGAAAAGTAAAATTTGAATACAATTTTGAATACAAAAAATTGTCATTTTTTTTCCCTCCAAAAATTGGTGAATGCATTTATAGACCACTCTACCACTCAACATTTAGATATTATTAGAATTGCATGTGTTTTTGTGCTGACAATAAATTAGAAAATGGTTAAATAATCACATATGTGTCCCTCAAAAATGAATTATTAATGAAACAATTTTGTCATTTTATTTTACAAGTTCTATTTTACAAGTGACCAACATACCTCCAATATATTGGACCCAGAGGTACCAGCTCCCACAAAGCGATTTGAACCCAATTGAGCTGTTATGGGATTGCATTGGACTTGGATGAAGGGTCCTGAAGGCCAAAAAGAAAACATATTTTGCACAAAGCCCAAAAATAACCCTTTGTCATACTCTTTTTCCTATGTTTACAATTCAGACACATATATGTTTTGTTTACTTGCTCAGTATTCAACATTGTGCTCTTGGTTGTACCAAATCAGAACATGGTAGCTCTTAAAGCCCCCAGTAGAGATTCAAGGCCTGGACACACCAATTGAGTCAGCCATTGGGCTTGGCCTGGCAGTTGGTGGGCCTTGGTGAGGATTGTCAGTTCTGTGAGTTCCTCAGGTGGGCTCTCGTCGACTTTCATTAGGCTCATGTAGGCAGATGTTTGTTGCTTATTGGTTTGCTTATTGTGCTCTGCTTAGCTGACAGACATCCAATCAGAGTGCGTGGATAACCAGAACGTGAAGTCAGTGGCGTAACAAGCAAACAAAAGGGTCACGAGGGGACTGGCTCACTGTTCATACAATTCTCTTTTCGGAAGGACGTATGGAACATGAGCTGATCCATCTGATTCAAGAGATGTCAACGGAAAACCAATATCCAAACTTACAAACTTCTTGATTCTATTCTCGGAATAAGAATGCAGACTACTGCCACCTGCAGGTAGGCACAGGTATATCTCACATACACACAGAAAGCACCTTTTAGTTTGTAGTTGGGAGTTGTTTGTTCGCTGTGATTGAGCTCAGATTTTTTGCCTAGACATCTGCAGTGAAATGCCGGCTTTCCTAGTTGTTTGGTGTCAGAGGCATCCACTATTTTCCCCCGTGACATAACAAAATCCATGTCACACTGAGAGTTTGTAAAGATACATCCTACAGTGTCTGGGCACGAACCTGAAAAAGAACTTTGGTGTCAATGAAGTAAGAAGAGGATGTGTATGTTCGAAACCAGATCTCTGTCTGGCACATTGATGCTCCCATACTCTCTCTCACACACAGACCACACACCCGCTGCTCTCATTAAGAAGATGGGAGACTTTCCTTGGCACCGGAGTCTGGTTTCTGCTGCTTCCCACGTACATGCTGCTGGCTAAAGCCACAAAGAGAGCCTGTGACACCAGGAAGTGTCCATGGAGAGAGAGGGAGGAAGAGAAGCAAATAGATGAACATTGTGAACGGCTCTTAATTAAAGACAATAATGTTGTTTTTGTTGCACATTCTCAAAAACAAATAGCTGACTCAGGGAGGTGGAGATGACCTAGTTTTCCACTCAAGTGGTTCTCTTGGCTTTGAAGGTAGTTCAGATGACAATTGTTTTCAATGGCAAAAGATTTTCTGAGAGACCAAAGCTTTTAAATTGCTGATGTCAAATTGTCTCCAGTGGAATAAAGGTTTGTTGGTTCGAGGCTCGCCAGTGACCTTCCTGGAAGGAGTTTGCATGTTCTCCCTGTGCTTGCGTGGGTTTTCCTCCGGGTACTCCGGTTTCCCCCACAATCCCAAAAACCTGCAGTTAGGTTAATTGATTAAATAAATTCCCCTTATGTGTGAATGTGTGAGTGAATGTTGCCCTGCGATGGATTGAGGACTCGTCCAGGGTGTATCTCGCCCGATGTGAGCTGGAGGCCCAAGCAGACCCCCGTGACCCAGAATGGAAAAATAGGTGTTTGCAGATTGTAGGGTAACAGGAGGGTTGAACTCTTGTCTTTAGTGTTTTGTCTTTTTTGGTGGTAGGAATGAACCATTCCATGGCTTTAAGGAGCCTGTTCCTGCTTTATCAGTGGGGAGGAAGCTAAAGCCTCCCAAAGACTGCCACAACAGGGATGAGACACACAAGATGTAAAGATACCAGCAATTTCTGGTTTAGCCCAGATCTACCAAAGCCTGGTGATCTGGTTAAAAAACTATACGTGTCTTTAATCAAAGCTGAGAGAGACTCGAAATGAGATCCACCAGGATGACTGAGAAGTTACAAATGTTGTCTTCTTAAAAAGATACATGTCTGCTAGGCAATTTTCTGTTCAGTAATTAGTTTATCCGTAAAATTTAGCATTGCACAGAAATACCATTTTTTAAACTGTAAGTGAATTGAATTGAATGAAATTTTGAATATAATAATTTTCTGTTGAATAACTCTTCACATGTTGTTTTCTTCTCTGCGTACATGGAGTCATCAGTGTGTTATTCGAAACCGGACTGAGTGTAATCCCTGCTATTTAGAATCAGCAACCAGCCGTGATCTAGTTCCACAAGCACTACCGCTGGCTCAGCTGCTGCTATCATCACACATTCTATGAATCCCACTTTCTCTCTGTCTTTGTGTCTCCTATTGACTGTTCCATTCTCAGAAAGAAACTTTCATTCGGATTTCTTTCGTATTTTGGCCCATGCTTCCACACAGAACTTTCACGCTCAATGATCAACATGGAATTTCAGATTCAATGGATTTTCTGTTGGGTTCAAGTCTGGAGATGAACAGGCCACTTCTGGATTTTGAAATATTTCTGTTTGAGCCACTGCTTAGTTGCATTGGATGTGTGTTTGAGGTCATTTTTATGCTGGAAGATCCAGCCAAGGTAAACTTTAGTGCCACTGAAGAAATTCTGGAAAATCACTGAGAATATTTCCATTGACTTAACTTGGGGTCAAACATTTTTCATAGATTATTTTCATATATCATACAAACACACAATTTGTATAGTATATATGTAGCATATGTGTCATTGTTTCTTAATGTTACTGGAGCACCTTTTCGCCTGCTTTTTTGGTTTGAGGCTGTACATTGAAATTTGAAAATTGAGTTTGTCTCATATGGATTTTATATACTATACGGAGTCTTGAATCTTCATGCATAACATAAGCATGGTAGCACTATGGCAAGGGTGTTAAATTTGGTTCCATCTGAGACACACCCTTACACGGTTAAGATAAAGCAGTGTGCTTGATGTGTTAAAACAGGTTCAGAATGAACGCATGGTTGTGGCCTCCAGGGACTGAGTCTGAGTTGTGTGAATTAGAGCAAGTAATGGAAGGCGAATCAACAGAATTTGACAGTTTTATAGATGTGATCTTCCAATAAACCGGCACATGTTCTACTTTCTAAACTCCCTCCTCTTTCCTAATCTTGACACCCCGTCTCTGTCATTTTACTCCATTGCTTTTATGCTTTTATACTTGCGAAAGCCAAAATAATCTGTTTTTTGATTCTGACAAATAACCCAGGCTCTAGAAGGGGTTAAATAGAACATGAAGGTTAGATAATGAGAAATGGGGGTAATCAGTAAGTAAATAAAAAATGACATCACAAATGACATCACTGACGGCTCCCTAGAAACCAAACTGTTTACCCTAGCAACCAGATTTTCTGAACTCTCTCCCAGTTTTGGTAAATGATAAATACACAAGGGCTTGTATATATAACTTATAAAGAGAATGTTATATTATGTCACTGATCCCTCAATAGCAACCAGCAGTTTACCATAGAAACCAATTTGGCCTATGCGTGTCTCAGCCAGGGAATTCAAAGATACATGAGTTTTTTTTATATCACTCCTAAAACAGTGACATAGAGAACAGTTTATTGTCACTGACTTCCATAGCAAACAAATTATTTACCTGGGCAACCATTCCATTTAAAAAAAAAAACTTAAGTATAGTGCCATTTTTACAAGCCAACATCAAAGGTTGTGTACAAACATTAGCAAAGCAAGTTTCTTTCAGTGATTTATTGCATCTCTGTTGTTATCTTCTATCTGTGTTATGCTTCTATTTCAGCATTTGCTTTGGGTGGGTTGGCATAGCAATCGGCTGTGCAATTTTCAGCCCTGATTTGGGAGAGTTGCTATTATATGCCCTGTGTGTGCTCATTTCTTTTAGTATACTATATTTGGCTATAGAAACAGAATCCATAGATGTAACTTTTTGCAGTGACCTCAAGCTTTAATAGTAAGGTTATGTGTGTTTTCTCACATTTCACATTTTTTTTTAGACTAAATGTTCTAATATTCTGTGAGAGAGTTGTTGAGGTTAGAGTCTGGCAGAATTTTTCAGTTCGCAGAGATCATGAATGGGGATTCTCAAATCTCCCCTGGAGGAACATGGAACTCTGTAGGGTGCAGAATTGGACATCATTGAGCTTTCCCGTAAATGGAGCTTCTTGGCCATTGGTTTGTTTGTCTGCTTTAGTACCTTTGTCTTGTCGTTCTTGAAACACTGGACACGGAAAGGTCAGCTAGGGCTCTGGGATTTCAGTCCTGCTGAAATGATTGCCGTGCTGTGAAGTGCGGGACACTTTTTCCCACAGCCTGTAGAATAAGGAGAGTTGGAGCTCAGCCAGTTGGGTTTGCTGTTAGCTGGGGCATTGTCAGGGAGCCCCTTAACAAACCCAAGACCCAAATTTGGACCCATCACTGACAAGGAAAGCTCTTCTACTCTGGTTTTCCTAAAGTTTATGTTTTTTTTTTGTGTGTGTTATTTTATTCTGGATTATATGCTTTTACATATCAGCATAATTGAAAATAAGTACATGTTTTTATTCAGTTGTCTTGCCTTGTATACATTTTTGGCCTTTTTGAGTGTAAGAACTTTACAATTTGCTCTAGTAAATGATCTTTTTTTTCGCAGGAGAACCATTTAATGTTTGAGATCTTTCATACTTTTTATTACATTACACAATAATTCCACAACAAACCTGAAACTTCACAAAAAATACAATTTAGAGTATTTAATGTTATAATTTTTTACTGCAAAAATTTCAGAAATTTAATTTTTGTGTTTTATAACAAAAACTAATTCATAAATTCCCCAAACATATAGAAACAATGTGAAAAGTGTACATAAAAATTTTTTCTGGGCACTTTTAGCGCCATTGTGTCACAACGTTGAAAAACATATTGCAGGTTTTATACTTCCAAGGCTTATCCCTTCTTTTTACCAGTAGAAGGCACTGATGGCATCACACATTTTCTCACATTTTAATATGAATTACCTTGCAAATTATGTGTCGTAACTCTTGTAATGTTTGTTTAAAATAAATGAGTATAATACACAGCTGATGTTGTGCAGTGTCTGTGTGTAATGTGCTTTGGTGCATACACACAATATGAGACATATTGATCAGTTTTCCTGTTATGTCGTTGTGGGATGGTGTTGAGATACATCTTTAATGAAGATACTTGTAGACTGTTGTATAACCACAGTCTGGTAGATGGTAAATTTGTGACGCATTGTATGTTAGAACAACGACCCGTGTATTGGGTAGTTTCGATGGACACTGTGCACACTGTTTAATGAATTTAAAAAAAAAGCTTCACAATTTAACATTCAACATGTCTTAAGATAAGACTGATGTAGTTGGGAAATTAATGGATAAAATCTCTAGGAAGAGTTTGTTAAAGTATGACACAAGCAAATTTTGTGAAATAGCCAACTTCTTGTCAATTTTGGAAATTCAATTTATAAGACTTAAATTTAAGTCTTGGTACGCTACATATGTGTGCTGAATTTCATTCACCTAAAATAAATGGTTAGCACACCATAACTTGAAATGTGTTAGATTGCAGTATAGAGTCCTTTTGCTACACCCACTTTTCAAACCTCAATAAGATATACATTTTCGGTCTCCATGGGGGATATCTCCCCTGTAGATAACAAAACTGTCCAACTCAAACAAAGCATCTACTCATCCATGTGGTGGCTTTTGAGCCAGTTTTTTGGCGCCACTTTTGAGCCTTTTTCACCAGCTGTGGCGCATGTGTGAGGGCCCTCATAAATGAAAGGAAAGCCGTGAAACAACATACTCAGCATTTACAATAGATTCTACGCACCTTTGTACTACCTACCGTAAAGGTGCAGAAATAATTCTCAGTTTGTGAAACAGCACAACACAATAAATGCTATGTCTAGATTTCTAAAATATATGTTTCAGGAGCAACAACAAAAAAAAGCAAGGCTGCTGAATTCATGATATATGCTATTTTCTGCTGATGATCATCCTAAGCTTGACCCCTGTTTCAGACCTCTGTCTGTGGACCTTCTCTTTTCCAACCCGTCAGCTTTTTTCTTCTCCTGACCGATGCAGAAACACCCATTTCCTCTTCTCATTCTCGTACCCACAATATACACACTTGTTCCCCATCTCATCTGCACTCCAGCCCTCACTCACTATCTGTGTATCAGGAAGTGAGTTACTTGACATGTCACAACGATGGGTCACATCCTTTTTCGCTGGTCGTTTTCTCATCCCAAGAGATTGGGTGAGATATCATGAAAAGATCTTCAAAGTGCTTGAAAACATCTTGAAGAAAATAAATGTTTCTGTGGCCACAGCCCAAAGAGAGAGCTTTTGTTTTATTTAGCCTTATTGAATTCATTCTGTGAGAGGTATATTTTTAGATCTACTGTACATGGTTCCATCAGACATGAGGTAATTGTGTTCCTTTAAATGCTCTGGCAACTATCTAAGAGAGTGAAAAACATGGGGTGAATGATCTATAAACAGGTTGAAGCAAAGGGTTGAGAAAAAAGAATTAAGTAGAGGTAATTCCTTCTTGTTTCCCCTTATTTGTAATTTAATGGAAAGCACATCTGGTTTCAGCTGCGGTGAGTGAGTATTTTTAGACACAGTGTCGTTCTTCAGCCAAGAACCTCCTTAAAGAGTAAATATTTCTATCCTTCACTCTCCCTTCAGTCTCAGGAGATTTGGCTAATCAAACCCAGTCCCTGTCATGAACAGCAGCCCAGCTGATTCTAATCTTCCCCCATTATACCTCCATGGTTAACAGCTGCACTGATTGGCCCACTGAGTTTGACTTGCACCTCAGGGCCAATCATCTGTTTCGGTTCATGTTAAAGCAGGTTATCACAAGTTTTGAAGTGTTAGCCCCAATTTGAGCCAATTTTTTAATGCTGCTGGCCCTGCTAATGAAAAGCTTAAGCTAGAATTCAAAATGTCTTGAAATTCTGGCAGATTTTTTTATTTTCGTGGCCCGAGCACCAAGGGTGCATAGAACTCTATTGTAATTACTCATAGAATTATTGTTTTGCAGCTTCGTGCATTTTTGAGGTTCTAAACGTGCTCAAAAAGTCACCAAATTATAATTAAAAAATAATTTAATAATGAAAATTTACATCTGATTAACACACATCTTTCAAAACTTACGTTCAAAATTTTCACTTTGAGAGATTGAAAACTTGAAAAACATTGAAAGAAAGTGAGTGATAAGAATATTGTCCAATACAAAAACAGAACAATATACATGATGTTAATCTTGAGGAGATCCTAGAGACAGCGGTTGTAGAACGAAATAACGAAACCGGAACTTGCTGAGTGCTATTGAAATGTATTTACAATTTTCATATGTCAGTGAGCTTAATTATTCAATAAGTTATGGCAAAATTTGATTGTTACAATAATGTAAAGGCCTCTCCATGCCGATGGCTTCACAACAGTGTGGTCTTTGTCACTCCCTGCCTGAAAACGGCGTTTACATTACAAGAAATGCACTGTATCTAATATGGTAGAGCGAAACTATCTTTCGATTGCACCACTCATTCAGTCTGATGTTGGATGTCCCTTTGACGCACATGGTTTCCAATCGAGGAGTGTGGTCGCGAGAAGCTTCGGACTAAAAATTTGGATCTGTGTGTAGAGGCCTTAATGGCAAACATGTTAGTTGCTTTTGGGGTTTTAAGAACTAATATTAATTTGCATTTCATCATTAATCGTTTATTCAAAATTAGTTACTGGAGTGTTTTGTTTGATTTTATTCATATCAAAAAGTCGTCATCTGAAAGTTGCCAACTGGGGATTTTAGAGGGCATGTGATGACATTTATTGGACCTTCTTGATACTGATAAAAGTTCTGGGAGAGTCGGAAGAGCATCACACTGACCTTGTGTTGTGCTGTAATGAATGACCAGAGGGCCTGACTGATCTGGATCTAGGCTTCTAACTTTGGTGATGGAAAGTTTCTCATCTCAATTAGAAAAGCACATGATTGGTGCTTTGGTGTCTCTGGGGATTTGCTGGCCTCAATCAAAGGGACACCGAGGCATGTAGACCTACTTTCCTTCATAATTAGACTTTTTTTAATCCAGTGATTTGTGTTAATGGACAGCAGAAGATTTGAGACTCTTGGCTCTCAGATATGGACCTTTCTTGCTCTTCAGGCACATGTTCTACTAGTGCATGATTTCTACCATGTTCCGAAACACAGCTTGAGTTTTCCACCAGAAAAAGTTGCAACTCTGATAATGTCCATTTGCAACTTCTTGCTATATATAGAACATGTGCATAAACAGCTTTGCTATGTTGAATATGCCGAAGATGGCATATACCAATCCCAAAAGAACATGAGTGTTGCAATCTGGGAGTGTGTGACCTGAGGTGTGGTGCTTGACTACTGTTCATCCCTGTTATTGCAATGAAATCTGACACATGCACTCTGACGCACTTTACCTGACCTCACAGGCAATGACCCTACTGAGTTCTTGACCAATGTGCTACTACTCTACATATGTGGAAACGCAGAAACGCATTATTCCTTAAGGGGGCAGGTGTTTGCTTTTGAGGTCAGGCAAAGTACAGCTCTGAGTCTTCACATCCTGTTTACCAGCGTACCAATCAGTAGGGGAAACACAGTAGGTGAGCAAGTAGCTTTTTCGAGTTCAAAGTGTCTAGTAGGTTAGTAGGTTTAGGATACGTGCTCTACTACTTTTGCCAATAAACTGGTTGGTCACATGATGGTAACAATATGGCTGACGTTTCTAAAGTCAACTCATACTATACTGCTAGGGTCACCAGGTTCGGTTCTGCTGGTGAGTTTTCCTCCAACCTTAATGAAACATAGCTTCTAAAAAAACATTCAGGTAGGTGTACTGAGGCAAATTGGAGCTAAACTCCAACCTGGATGGAATTTGGTGACCCCTGCTATGTAGAATGTTCTTTTCTAATGGTAGTATAGTTCCTGGGACACAAAATGTGTATTTGATTAGGGGGATGATGTTTATTTCAATGTTTTTAATGTAAATATCTAATATACAAGGAGGTACTGGGTAGCATTGCTGCTTCTTCGTTTGTAGGTCACCAGTTCAAGGCCAGCCAGAGGCCTTCCTGAGCACAACTTGCATGCTCCTCTAAGAACTCAGTTTTGTCTCACAGTCCAAAACATACATAAGATTAATTGGCTACTCTAAATACCCCGTAGGAGTGAATGGAGCACTAAGATGGGCTGATGTGAGCTTGCACCGGCAGAACCCCATGACCCTGTATTAAGCAGATGAAGAAAAATGATTGATCAAAAAGTATGCAAAATGACTAGATATAGATGTTTACATGCATCTTGGCAGGCAACATGTAGAGAAAAGCTGTAGCTTATGCATTTGAGACTCATTGCCTTTGAAATACTGAGTTAGAATTTTGTTTTAACGAGGTAAAATCAACATTTTTCTCTTAGCTTCATGGGTTGCACAAATGGTGGACAGTGATATTAAAATATTACGTCAATTATTGTTTACTACACGAGGCGACTATTATATCAGTGGTCTGTCTTAGTCTGCGTTTTGAGCATTTCAGTCTAACTAGATGCAGGTTGTTGGGGGTAGGGAGTGAGGGTGATGGGGGAAACTGAAGCTCTGAGGTGCAGACACATGCTGAGATGCGAATCGAGGCTTGCATGAATTATGCTATTTCATCTGCTGTTGCTGTTAGCGTTTGTTATCTCTTTCTTCCTTTTTGCCCTCAGCAGGCACTCTTCCGTACACGAGAATAGTGTGCTTTTTTCCAAAGACTTAACCTAATTTAGAAACACTTAAGCTAATCTTGTTCAACCACATTTTATCTTGGTAGAGATCTGAATATTAGTGTAAGATTGAGCATGTTAAATTATCTAAAGGGATTTTTCCCCTTTACTCATAAAGTTTTATAATTTTCAGTTGTTCTTATCAGTAATTTTAAGAACTATATTAAAAACTTGGGGGATGTATGGTGGTAGCAATATGCCTCTGTGTCTAAATAATTGATAATTATTTAAAGCAAATTTATAAGTACTTTTATTATAGAATTTGTGTTGCTTGTAAAACACAGAGTGTTGAGTAATAACATCTTATTGTAACACTTTTACTTCAACCATAAAACAATAGTGTCTTAAAACATTATTCTAGCTATCCTTTAACCTACATTCGTGCAGCATACCTTACTTCCTGTTTCGTATGGTGGATGCATTGTGGGATTGTAAAAGTCAAAAATCCCCAGTTTGTCTTTCTACTATGGTTAAAGAGAGTAACATTAAAGTCGAGAGCATGATGAGTTTGTCAAAGAGGAAATCTGCACTTCTGCTAGAAACATCATATTGTTGAGCCACCTCCAGAAGCTGTGTGCCTCGATGAAGCTAAAAGCTAACCTCCACTCAACCACCAGCAGCTAGATTTTTGATAGTCAGGGACAGATCAACTAAGCTGTCTCAAGATATCTTTTTGAGTTATGAACAAATGAAACATGGATATTTAGGTTAATATGTATTAAACAAAGGGAACATTTGTGGAAATTGTAAATGGTGGAAATTGTGTTCATGTGTGGAAAATTCAGCTTTTTTCATTTTACAAAAAAGAATGAAGAATTTTACTGATTATTTTAAACATATGCAAAAAAGCAAAGACTTATCTGTGTCTGTAAATTCGGGTCCTATGAATAACATACTGGATTAATTTGTGGATCAATGAAAATGGTAAAATGGTTGAGCAACATCATTTAGAAGAACACGTAGTAGCTTCTATCTTGTAGCTCAAATCTGCCCTGTCATTCTGCACAGGCTGATTGATTTTTGCACCACACTCTAGTGTGTCGGTCTGTCCTGAGACCAGCACCGCTGCATGTGTCTCACTCTCAATCTGTTGCCCTGGAAACAGCTGAGAGTCTGGACAGAGTTCATTCAGTGAAAACACTCTCTCTTGTGTTTGAACGTTATGTTATATGGGAGCTCGGTTTTAGCTGGTAGTCGTGTTTTCATTCATAGTTTCAAAGGCATTAATTGATCTTAATGACAATTTTATTGTTGGCCAAAAAATATGAAAGAAAAAAAAATCTAATTTAATGTATGTGAAAACACAGTCTCAGAGAAGAATGCTGATTTTATAATGATATATTGCCAGACCCCTTACTAAAGGACAAGGGATTGGCTTTTTCATCGTCAGAATCAGAGTATTGCATACCTTGATGTTTACAGTATGTGAACTGAAGTCAGCTATATTTATAAAAGTAAAGCTGGTTAGTGTAGGAAACTCAGATTCGATGACCAGGAGATTTTGGGGTAACAGAACAAGTTTAATGTTCAGAGCTGCAGTCATCCAAAATCCTTCAACACAGCACAACTAAAACATTCGTTCTTTGTATCTTATACACTGGAAACCTTAGGGGGCTGCCCACAAAAGGAGTGGTCAGTTCAAAGCACGATCAGATAACAAAAGACTGTTAATCAAGTAGCACCTACCTAAATTCCACCAGGCCCCAACAAGGACGGCATACATTGGCTGGTATTATTTAAAAACAGTTTGTCTATCTTAATAAGCAATTCTCTGTAAATCACAGTCATTAACTGATGAATCTTAAGTACTAAATACAAAGTTAAACACATAGCTTTTGGCTGTTGTTAAATAGTTGTAGGAAAAGCATAGCTTACAAAGGATGTTAAATTTGTAATCCTACATTAGCCTTTCATAATATCATTCAGCCAACGTTCCTCAGAGCTGCATAAAAAAGTTTTATCTAAAGAGTGACGATGTCAAGATACACTTTGCTGCACGTTCCATTAATTTTTTTGTATGACCTTACAACTCTTTTTGAAGTGTCTGCCTATTTTTAAGTGACAGTTGTAGAACGGTTTTCAGGAGTAGTTACTGCTAGTGTCATCATTCATTGACATTGCCCAAGCTATCCCTATATTCTCACCATAATATAGGCAGGTTTGGATAATAAACCCATGAATGAGTATTTAATACAGCAATCAAAAAAGCATTAGTTCCACAACATAAAACCAAAATTTAGGTTTCAATAAACGTCTATTGCTTTTGCTTTTTGAGCAAACATAGTGAAACATAGTTAATTAATATCAAATTAAATTCTTGCTGATCAAAATGAGAAATCAGAAATGTTTTTGCAAGGTAACCTGTTTACATTACTGGTTGAAAAAAGAGAACATTTGGTTAAATTAACTGTGTTGAACTGTGCTAAACAACTACAAGGTTTGTAGGTTTTTCTGAAATATTTCTCCCTCTTTCTTGAAAGTTTGTCTCTCTGCTGGTCCTGAGCCAACCAAATGTCCCTGTTTATCCACTGACTCCTCAAGGAAGTTTAGATGCCAAAGAAAGGATTTCTCATAGACAGCTGCCGTCCATATTTAAAATGAATTGAAATAAACATTACAGTACGTTTACATAATATACAATAATATTCTAGGATTTTAGGATCTTTTTTTTATCATTTTTTATTATGTCACTGTGGTCAACAAGCACATGCTCTTAATGTGATTTTAAATATTACATAATTTACTTATTATGTACACTCACCAGCCACTTTATTAGGCAAATCTGTAGTTTAAGTGATTTTGAATGTGGCATGGTTGTTGGTGCCAGATGGACTGGTCTGAGTATATCAGAAACTGCTGATACACTGGGATTTTCATGCACAACCATCTCTAGGGTTTATAAAGAGTGAAAAATAGAAAATATGCAGTGAGTTCACCGCACTCAAATGGCCTCCCCAGTTACCCGATCTCAATCCAATAAGGGTCTTTGGGATGTGGTGGAACTGGAGATTTGCATCATGGATGTGGACTAAACTCTCTGAGCAATGTTTCAATATCTTCCTGAATCTCTGCTTTTAAGGATTAAGGCAGTTCTGAAGGTAAAAGCGGGTTTAACCTGGTGCTAGCTAGATGTACCTAATAAAGTGGCCAGTTAGTGTATAGTGAAGTGAAAAATGAAAAGTAATCTGAATGTGTGGTAAATATAATGTTTTGTTAAAATATCCATACATTTAAATATTGTAGTAATTATACATATTATTCCTTTCTGAAGATCCTAGCCTTGATAAAATAACGTTTTAGCACTATGAGTGTGAATGGGAATAAATAATAAATCTCTATGTATTCCATCCCATCTCAAGTGATGCTTTTTCCTGCCATTACCTATTCTGAGAATTGCCATTTCCACACTGTGTTGACTAAATGTCATGAGAAAGATCAATATGTGGGGGCTAGCATAGCCATGAGGGTCTGAGCACTGAAACTAACGGTAAACACAGGCTGCTGTAGCAGATGGAGACAACAGGGCTGTGTGAATCCTGCCACTCTGGCAAGATTAATGTTAACCACTAACAGCGCTACGAAACTCTTGTCTGTTAAATAGAAAAAAATTGATTATATTGTAGCACTTATTGTTGAAAGAAAGTGATAATGTACAAAACATAAGGGACAATGTTGGAGATATTATGTATATAGAAAAATGTGCAAAAATAAAGAAAAATGCATCCCACATTAACCCACTTCTTCAAAAGCTCGAATACCTCCTCAGACAATGAAAATAAAGTAGCAGATCATTATATTTGGGGTCTATTGCTTGCTGGTCTGAAGATGAGTTTAGAAAACATTAAAGAAAACTGTCTTAACATTTGAGATTCCATGGGGCCTGTGCTAGAGTGCTGTGTATTCTCTGTGCAGGTCAATGTATGATAGCTGAGTTCTGAACTGTTATGAGGAGAAGTTGATGAGCACAAGTTCATGGGCAGTTAGAGTAGTCCAGGTGAGAAAAAAACCTTTGTGATGAGCAAGCAATGGTAGAGCCTTTCACACATTAATGGTCGTATTTGCAAGTACCGGTAAATGTCTAAGAGTCTTGAACAAATGGATTGAAAAAAAATCAATATCTAGTGCACAAATTTGGTCTGTTACTGTGTTGGCCAAGTCACTTGGGAATCAATTGTGCCTTCATTTGTCAAACACACTGTTTCATAGAGTGGAATTGGATCCCTCTGACCACAAACACAGACAAGGGCGAGACAGGAATTGTATTGTTTACAATGGGAGAGTTGGGGGATTCAAAAAGTGCCCATCTCACATGGTCCATCAGAGGGCAGTGGGATATCGAGGGGTAAAAAAGCCTTAAGGTGCAATTTTGCTTCCCCATCAAACCATTAAACCCTCCCTCATAGCTTGACGTGCACCTTCCAAAAATTATAACTGTACTCCCAAAGGTTCTGTGATTGGTCAGTATAGAAGTTCGCAGGAGTAGCGTCATATGTGTTTGTCTCCTCCATAAACACAAGGAAGACAAATAAACACAATAAATGTCTTCTCTCCTTCCCCAGTTGGAGTTTGAATGACAATAATTTCCACATGAATGTACTCAAGCTTCAACACAGTGTGCTCAGTTTACAGTCGCCATTGTTGATTACTGCAACAACATGAAATGTGAGAGACGAAGAGACAGCACAATTTTTGACATGCTATCACAGGCTGGTTGTGCAGAGTGGAACGTGAAAATTCAATCCAGATTTAGGAAACACAATTGCAGTGGTGGAGGGAAGTGCATAATTTTGCATGTAAACAACAGCTGTCTTGACATCTGCCAATGTTCTGGCGCTAGTCTCTGACCTGCTTATTTACTCTGGAAGGTAAAAGCATGCGAAGACTATGATAACGTGTGAGATCTGGTTATCTTGTTCTCACTGGAGAGTTGTTTAGTCTCTGACAGCTTTGTTCGAGACTAACTTACGAATGGGAGAGAAAGAATTTGTGAGGTTAGGTCAATCCTGTCAAATACCTGCTGTGCT
This sequence comes from Danionella cerebrum, assembly GCA_007224835.1. Classification (NCBI taxonomy): domain Eukaryota; kingdom Metazoa; phylum Chordata; class Actinopteri; order Cypriniformes; family Danionidae; genus Danionella; species Danionella cerebrum. The sequence goes on from SRMA01027232.1 coordinate 135,985, forward strand.
ACAGCAACATAGCAAAAGCAGGTTTCTAAATAAAGGTTGTTTTAATCATTAGTGAATCCTACTTAATTCCAACTGAATGCTGCATCGGTAACAATGGGAACATTAAAGTACTTAAATGCTATTTACTCCCAATGCTATGTGGATTTCTGATGTCTGTCCATTGATTGGTTTGTCCCGTCACTATCAGGAATTACTTTTGTCACCATTGTAGCCTCTGGAATCCCTTGCCATTTGACTATTGGTTAATGTGGCTTATGGGGTATGCTACCTCATTACCCGATTGACTATTGAATAAGCTATTTTATCCAGAAAACAACAATGCTACCGACACATTTCTGATTTATTTATATAACATGTTTCGGGAGGAGCAAACCATTAACTCACAATAGACAGTCCACCTTATCCCATATAACTTTTGTCTGAACATCCCACATCCTCCTTCCTCCTTACTGGGGGGTATAAAATGGATTCTCAGACTAGAGAAGTAAAGAAGGTTTACAGGATGGCTACATCACTCTTACGTCAGTGCGTGTGCATGCATATAGCAGCCGGACAACGATCTACAGTGGCGGTTTATGGTCAACTTTATGGTCAACATTATTTTTTATTATTAGTTTATTATTTATTATATTTATTCTAAGGTCGGGACTTTAACGCTAATTTCGATCAATTAATTATAAAGATTTTATCGCGTTAAAAATTTTTAATGCAATTAATTGTTTCCTTTCCAATAGTCCGCATGTGGAACCTTTCTACTCTTTTCGCTTTTCCGGTACGCCCGTAAATCTGACTCACACAAACACCTGCTGGCTAACAATCAGTGATGGAAGACAACGTCTTATTTGGCCAAATGGGGGCTAGTTTTTGCTATAAAAAAACGTCTTGATGGCACCACGGACAAGAGTATTGTTATGTGCAAACTGTGCAAAAAAGAATTTGCCTATGACCGAAGTAGTTCCAGCCTCAAGTACCATCTCAATGCTAAACACGTCAGGGCGAGTACAGACTTTGCAAATGCTAGCGCTCACACTCGCGGCAACAAACGCTTCAGCCAGCCCACTTTGGACGAAATTAGTGGCTTCCAAGCTGAAAATGTAAATAGGCTTATTTGCCTCAGTAACTGGCTAAAGTAGAAGTAGCTCCAGAGGTTTTTTGATATTGGTTTCACTAAATGATGAATGTTGAAGAGCTAAATGTTAAACTTGAAATGTTGCACTTTAATTATTATTTTCTTAGCAGTTTTATGATCAGTAAAATTTATGATTAAATTTCACAATTTATGTTGGAATTTCACTGTTAGACACTTTAATTTATGTTTACAACAAATGTTTGGCAATATTTTATGCCTCCTAGTTTTATGGTACTGTATGCACTGGAAAGATATTACTGTTTAGTGAACTGCTTACATTTCTACTGAAAAATGTTTTCAAAGAAAATGAATAATCTTGGTTCCTGAATAGCTTGTGTCTAACTTGAAAGCTGAATAGCTATATTAGCACTTTGACCAATTGTTTGTTGAATGGCATATTAACAGCAATAAATTTTTTGTTTAACTCAAAAAGGCTTTTTCGATTGAGAAAGTATAATTTGTTTTGTTAATGTATGGTTTTCGATTAAAATGCAATTAATTTCGATTAATTAATTACAAACCCTGTAATTAACTCGATTAAAAATTTTAGTCGAGTCCCACCACTAATTTATTCTCATTCTCATCTTGTATGACTTTCTATCACACAGATAAATGTACGGTGGTACTGTGACATGAAACACTGTATCATCTCGCTCTGCTCTGTGTGTTTGTGGGATTGAGTTGTGAATGGTTGCTGGGTAGAACAGGAGGCATGAGGCAGGAATGTGTTAATTATGAATGGAGTTTCTTTCCTGGCGTAGTGAAGAATCACTGCTTCTATGCATGTGTGACTGTGTGTGTGTGTGTGTGCGTGTGTGTGTGTGTCGGCATCCATGGAAGCATGCTTAAGCCAATGTGCTCAAAGCAGCCATGCAGAAAATCTGTGTTAGTGAACACATTACCACAAAATGGCCATGCAGAAGCGACAGAGGAGTCAGAGCACTTTTTTCTTATGGTGCAAATCACATTATTGCACACTTTGAAGACTATTTGAAAGTGTAACGTTTTTTATTCCTGTGTTTATTGCATTTGATGCAGCATGTAATGAATTCGCGTGATGGGCCTGTGTACTATGTTTAGTCCAAAAAATATTTTTTTGATTTCACCAGAATGTGAGACAATGTGGTTGCAAAATATATTTACACAATGTTTTTTTATTGATTTAAAAAAAAACACCTTTTAATTATATATTCCAAATTTTGAGGACTAAATGCCTATGCAGTCTATTTCTATAAAAACACACATATTTTAGAATATTAGCAGTAAAGTCTCACACTTATGTTATTTTTTACTACACAGAACCATGCACATCACTAGGATGGGGTTTGTGTCTAATGACAAAACACAAAGATTTAGATTATATCAGTCAGCTTGAGTTATTTTTAAAACAATGTGTATTAATATATTTTTATGTGTCTTTTACTTGTGGTTCTTGTTTATGATGTGCAGTTGAACTGATTTAATTGACAATATTTGAAATGTTTGTTTTCTGTATAACTTAAAGTAAATAATAACTGAAACAAACGAAATAAACAACATATAATGTGGGCAACAAATGAAGAGTATGGTTCCAAAATGCAATAAACGTTTTAAAATACACTTTCCAAAAAACACAATACTTGCTTTGTAGTACAGTCCTGGTTTGTCGGTTTCTTTCCATGTCACAATGACAACATTTATTTATTTATTTTTTTCCACAAAACTCCATTAAACCTAGCAGAACACAACCAACAGCGAAACACACTGTACGTCATGTAATCAAGCCCCTTTTTGCTGGAAAAAAGAAAAACAACCAAACCATAAATACTTTTAATGCATCGGTGTGACTGTTTCTACAAGAGCCAAACAACAAAAATCATATAAAAAAAAATCATATTTGTAGGATTATAAAGAGGATGAAGCACTAAAGAAGTGGAATAATGCTGTCTGTCACCTGCAGCAAAGGTTTTGAATCGTTTTGCAGCTGATCACAGTCAAAAATGAGTCTTGCAGACTGAAGGACAGACTTCACTTCACATGGCAGTGGATAATTGTAATTTTTTTGTGTAACTGAGATACTTTATGAAAGTTTGTAACAGAAAATTATAGTACTCCTCAAAATTGAATGCTAAAGAAAACACATTTTTACTCAAATCAATCAAAATGAAGCTATGGCGTGTATAAAAAAAAACTATTCAAAAACAAGATTATATTTTTATTGACAAAATGCAGGAGTAATGCAGTAGGATTTAGTCTGGCCCTGTGGAACAGTGGATGGTGCGTCAGACACATATGCACGACTGCATAGACTTGAGTCCTGCATCATTTTCTGTCGCTCACTCCACTCTCCTGTCGATTAAAAATCTATAAAGGCAGCTGCAGAATTTTTTTTTAAGAAATGTACTGTGTTTACAAATTTGATTTATTATTATTTATAAAAAAATGCACAATGGCTTTTTATAACGGATTCTTGTGAAACATATTATCACCCTTATGATTGGGGTGAATAAAACTGTGGGGCTCAGATTTTAATCTTAAACCCAATGCTGCAAAATGAAGAGCATTATAGTTGTGACAAGTATATGAGATGACAGTGACTTGTATAATAAACATTTAAATAATAACCAGAAGGTTACAGTTAAAATGTCTGGTGCTGTTGGTGCCAGTACTTACAGTTCAACAGTTCAGTGTGACATATAAACACTTCAGGAAAAGAATAGCTCTCCAGGCCACCTTCTTTGGAAGAAAGCTCACTGCCTTGTATAAATATTGAGGTCAGGGTTTTCCAACCTTTTTTTCCACCTTACTTCTAAATATAGGCTAATTTATACTGTGTCTACGTGTAGCACTCTTTGAGGTGCTGTTAAGATGAAGATATATAAGATCCTTTCTGTTTGCAAACGTAAACTTGTGTCTAATTGCAATATTGTGTACGACTCGTCGCAGAGATGTTCTTACTCTCGTGTTTTTTTGCAGGTGCCACCAGGGACATCGGCTCTGCTCTGACACGCATGTGCATGAGGCATCGTAGCATCGAGGCAAAACTACGACATTTTACTAAGTATGACCTCGCTTTGTATTTATATATGTATTTAGCTCAGGATTTTACTACCACAAATTGGCATGTTTCATATCCATGTTTATATGCAATGGAAAAAAATGTTAATATATTGTCAGTTGTTAATTTCTGAGAATGAGCAGGAAGTTACATCTCAAACAGGAAGTTACAAGACAACTAGGAATGTACTAGCCCTTTAAATGAAGTTGCAGGAAGACAAATGGTCTCTTTTCTGCTTTGGAAGCCCCTTTCTTCCCCTTCCTTCCAGCTCCTTTCTCTCTCTCTTTCCTCAGTGCAACATTGTTATTTAGCTGTTAGCATCTTCAGCAGTGAAGTTGTACTGGAGCACCTTTCAGGTTGGGACCGAGACCTTCTCTGTCAGTACTAAGCTGTGTATAGTATCTATTTTTATCAGTGTTTTGCAGTTGTTTTATTTCTATTTGAACTCACGCTTGGTTGTCAATTTCGGATGGACTATATCAAAATACCTTGCTGTGTATGTGCAGTAAACTGAAACAGGATCGAATAGAGATCGTCTGCAAAGTGCCAAACCCAAAATATATTTTGACCAGGAAATGGTTAATATCTTCACCCTAAAATGCTCCATTAAAAATTCAGGAAACTCCAAGACTATATTGTTTCTTAACCCTTAAAATGGTGCAAATTAAAATCCTCAAAACCCCAAAGTTCCCAAACTTTTACAAAAACCATGCTCAGGACAATGCTTGAGACCGAGACATTTTGCAAAGGGGTGAAAAACAAATCCCTACCCAGGACATTTTCTCTTACTTTGACATTGCTGGAACAGAAGGTCTTATAAAGCCCCAGGACCTCCTCATGAAACAAACACTGATCTTCAATGTGTAAGCTAAATAAAGCCACATTTTCTGTTAAATCTTCTTGAACCTTCATTCCAGAGTCTTCTATAATGGGTTTTGAAATAGTTTACAAACAATGCTTAACTTAGATAAAGGTTAGGCAACATATACAGTACAAGTTTGAAATTGAAGATCACCAAAGCTTTGCACAAGCTGCTCCCTTTCAAATGTCTAGTATTACAAAGGGACTTGCGTTCACACTTTTTTAGACGACATATCCAGACATGTCTGATAAATAAAGGCTACAGTGTCTTAATTTGTCATGATCCCCCACAGTGTTCATGATATTTGCTTGGTTAATGCTTGTTCCTACTCCACTTTATGGTGATAGTCTTTAACATGATCCTCTTTGCTGTCTTGTCAGTGCTATGATGGAAAGTCTGATCACACCCCTGCAGGACCGCATTGAAGACTGGAAAAAGACAGCCAATCAGCTGGACAAGGACCATGCCAAAGGTGACTGAGCATTTTTGTACGTTTGGTCAGTGCTTTCATCAGACATCATCTGCAGACTTCAGCAGTGTCTGACATTTAAACTGCCAATGCCAGTTTTGTTTTCTAACATATTAGAATAATATGTTAGAAAACAAAATTAACCAATAACATGGCAGCAACTCAATGCATTTAGGCATGTAGATATGGTCAAGACGCTCTGCTGCAGTTCAAACTGACCATCAGAATGGGGAAGAAAGGGAATTTAAGTGACTTTGAATGTGGCATGGTTGTTGGTGCCAGACGGGCTGGTGTGCGTATTTCAGAAAATGCAGATCTAGAATTTTCACACATAACCATCTCTAGGATTTACAGAGAGTGGTCAAAAAAAGAGAAATGCCAGACAGGGTCGAGCTAATAGATATACAACAGTAACTAAAATAACCACTTGTTTCAATCGAGGTATGCAAATGATGACCAGCTACAGACAACACCGGGTGCCACTTCTGTAAGTGAAGAACAGGAAATTTGGCTACAATTCGCACAGGCTCACCAAAATTGGACAAATAGTCGATTGGAAATTTTGCATGTGGGCTTGCGTGGGTTTATTCCGGGCACTCTGGGTTTCCCCCACAATCCCAAAAACATGTGGTTAGGTTAATTGAATAATCTAAATTCCCCTTAGGTGTGAATGTGTGAGTGAATGTTAACCTGCGATGGGGTGGTGACCTGTAAGAAACCATTCATTTTCTAACCCACATATTCCCTTTTGGGGTCACACGGGTCTGCTGGTGCCTATCTACATCGCAGGTTAACATACACTCACACATTCACACTTTTTTGGGATTGTGGGGAAAGGAGGAAACCCACGCAAGCATGGGGCGAACACGCATACACACACACACACACACACACACGCACACCCACACAACGACACTCACTCTCTGGCCACTTTATTAGGTACACCTTGCAAGTACCGTGCTGGACTTGCATATTTATACAGTATTTATTGTGTATCTTTATGGGAAAATTGTAAATTGTTAAATTGTTAGTAAACTGGTCCTATTTGTTTTCATATTTATGTTTTCACAGAGTATAAAAGGTCTCGCCATGAAATAAAGAAGAAATCTTCAGATACAATGAAATTACAGAAGAAAGCCAGGAAAGGTAATGAACCTTGTTTTCACTGTGGTATGGTGCACAACAACAAACTCAAAAGCTACATTAAGTATATCTAACCTACTGTACAAACAACAAAAAGGGGTTCAATTTGTTTAGGATGTAAAAAAATGTTTTTAATAAATACTAATTTTGTTACATTTATTATCTCCTAGCACTTGATTGTTCACAGAAACACTGACTAAAAATCTCAATATCACATCAGATCATTCTTATGTAACTCCGCTACCTTCCATCCAAAACATGGTGGGACCAGGTCAAGGACATTGCTTCAAGGTCAAAACTAGTGGTTTCATCAAACACAGAGAACTGGTTCAGCCCCTTCAGTGCTGCTTTAGTGTCTCTTAATGTTGCTGATATATGATGGAATCTGATATCTGAGGGTAAAGCTGCGTTTAATTTTCAGTGTGCTATAGACGGTGAAACCACTGATCCCGTAAATGAATCCTTCCAATATAAGCATCGCCCTCTGCTGGCAGAAGTACAGAAGTGCAGCTTTCCCCTCATTTGCTAGCCGGTTAGCGTTCATCGCTCAGCAACCAATAATTTCTTCTTTTCAAGATAGAATGCCAATCTGTTTGTTACTAGGAAGACTCTGGTGTTAAAGGAAAAGCATCTGAATAAAAAATCTGCAGTTTGGATTGATTTTGGTCACGCTGTGTGCTTCTGCTTTGAATGATTCTATCTGCTGTGTTGGAATGGCTTTTCAGAAACAATTTGGCCTTAAAATGAGCTAAAGTACCTCCTAATACTAACCTTAACACAGTGCTCTCCCTCCTCTCTTTCTCTGTATCTCTCCGTCCTTTACCTCTCCTGGATTGCCCTTGGGCTATTCTCTGTCTGTTTCTTCTCCCCTTATAGAACTACAGGGTAAGTACGGTTTTCCACCCAAAGTTATGACTCACCTAGGTTCTTCTCCCTTGACTCTTAGCATGGGTCTTTAACCAGCCTTGGCCTCAAGTCTATAAAACACATCTCTGTGGCCGTCATATTTACTCTTACCGAGTGATTTAAGAACACACCCTCTCAGTTTCCTCTCATTCTCTGACACCTGGAGGGTTGCTTTGTGCATGATTCTGCTGATGGTGTCCCAGCATGCTTTGCTGCTTGTGTTCCTGGAAGTTGCAGATAGATGACTTTGCTTCCTCAACAAAAGTCACGGCCATGTCTAACAAACTAGTTTGCATGAGTTAACCTTTCAACTTCCTCAGGGAGGCTCTATGTGTTTTATCAAGAGCCGAAGCATCTGTCTCCATCTGTTATCTAGGAGCTAGTTTGAGCAGTTTCCTTTAATTCTCATTCATATCACGTCAGTAACACCACAGGGTGGAAGAACAGTGCATCGTGTTTTTCCACTTTCATTTTATTTTATAAATTTTTTTTCTCATTCTTTTCCACCATCATCCATTGTTTTGCTGCTTTCTCTTGCCCCCTTCAGGCCGGGGGGATCTGCAGCCTCAGCTGGACAGTGCCATGCAGGATGTCAATGACATGTACCTGCTGATGGAGGAAACGGAGAAGCAGGCAGTGAGGCGGGCACTGGTGGAGGAGAGAGGACGCTTTTGTACTTTCATCGGCTTCCTGCAACCTGTTGTGGTACAGCAAAGCTAATTTATCTCATGTATGAGCTGTACAGTCTGAAGAGGGATGAGGGAAACATTTTCGTTTCCTGATGTATTAAAGCTCATTTACATTTTTATGCTTCAGAAATGTCTTTTTTTATCTGCTTAGCTGCATGTTTTTTTTTATTGATTGCTTAAATGTTTTAAAAATGTTATATTAATATATGGAAATATAAATTCATAGTCAATTTTTACATTAGATCTAATCACAAAATTATGAAAGATTTCACTGGCCACTTTATTAGGTACACCTTGCTTTACCAGCCTTAATCCTTTGTTGCAAGGTACTGGAAACATTCCTCAGAGAGTTTGGTCCATATTGACATGATAGCATCACGCAGTTGCTGCAGATTTGTGAACTGCACATCCATGATGAGAATCTCTGCTGATTTTATGGATTGAGATGTGGTGACTGTAGAGATCATTTAATTCATTTCCTTGACCAAAAAAAACAATTATTGGTCTCCAATTATTGGTGATCCTGAGTGAATTGTAACTTCTGTTTCCTGTTTTAAGCAGAAAGGAGTGACACCTTGCATACCTTGATGGTAACGAGTGGAAATTTTAGTCATTGTTGCCTTTCTATCAGCTCGAACCAGTCTGGCCATTCTCCTCTGATCTCTGGCATACAAAAGGCATTTGTACCCATAGAACTGCCACTCATATTTATCTTTTATGGACCAAACCCTAGAAATTGTTGTGAAAATCCCAGGAAATCAGCACTTTTTGAAATACTCAGATGAGCTTGTCTGCTACCAACAACCATGCCATGTTCAAAGCTACTTAAATACCCTTTTCTCCATTCTGATGGTCAGATTGAACTGTAACAGGTCATGTTGGTCATATCTACATGCCTAAATACATTGAGGTGCTGCAATGTGATTGGATGATTTTAAATGTGCGTTAATGAGCAATTGGACAAGTGTAGCTAATAAAGTGGCCAGTGAGTGTATGTAGCGTTCAACAGTAGCACATTTCTTTTAGGATGTCGAATGTCACTTTTTACATCTCTACTCATGGCTAGTGTACACTGTTTGTTAAAGCATCCTCCAATAACTTTGATTGGGGCCTAACTACAGAAATCCCTTTGGCCAGAAATTCAAAATGAAACAAAACTCTCAGATTGAGTAATTGTTGAAATTTTGAAACATTACTGATCTGTGCCTCTTTTGTTCATAGAATGGAGAGATTGCCATGTTGGGAGAGATCACCCATCTTCAGGCTATTATTGATGACCTCACAGTGTTGACCTCTGACCCGCACAAGCTTCCCCCAGCGAGCGAGCAGGTCTTCCCCTAAATGTCTTCTGCTATACTGCATGAACACTGATATTAACTTAATCCTCTGTCGCCTTGTTCAGGTAATAAAAGATCTGAAAGGTTCAGATTACTCCTGGTCCTACCAGACCCCTCCTTCGTCTCCCAGCAGCTCCGGCTCCAGGAAAAGCAGCATGTGCAGGTCAGAGCCAGACTTAAATGATCTAGCTTGCTCATTCTTCTCACTTTTTTGTTGTCTGATAGTTGGATGGTGAAAGGGATGCGGTGTCATGGTATTGGTGGAGACACATGGCGTAGCACACTAACCTAAAATACTAATATTTGCTTTACATAACTCAACCAACCCTTTCTCACATTCCAGGGAAAGCTTTGCCCAATTTTCACTTGGCCCAACTCTGGCCCATGCTTTCTGCTATTGCTTGGCCCAAATACTGCAATTATGGCACATGTATAGACCAAGTCTACCGTAAAAAGGCCACATAGTGGCTTGTCATGTCCCCTTCTCAGCTAAGGTAATACCCATAATAATCTCTAGCCCAAGTCTTCTGTGCCACACTAAAATGGCACCACCTCTGCCAGACTTGGGTCAAGTTTGGCCAACATACCGTATACCATTGCCAGACAAATGTCAAGCTTGTACCAAAATTGTTTGCCTGTTCGAATGAATCATGTGTGAAAGCACCTTAGAGTTCCATTTCTACCCCTTAGCCCTAGCCCCCCATCCCCCAACCACCTCTCACTTGACTATGTAAACATGATTAAAACTAATCTTTTTAACACTGTGTTTTAAATTTCTATTGTGATTTAATTGTGTTAAAATGCTACCAACAGTGATGCAGAATAGTATTCTTGTTTGCTCATAAATCCATTGTAGAGCGGATGTATATTGAGAATGAATGCTATTGATGCTAAAGCTACTCTACCACAAATCTTCCTCTGTGTTAGCATCAAATAACCCCTGAAGTAGCCATTAGAGACAGAGGGCTGCAGTTATTCAAATATTACATTACATTCTCATAAGAGCCTAGCAAACTATACCTTAATGGTTTAGGTTATTCAGCGTCTGCTCCTTGTGTCAACACCCATCAGAACAAAATGTATTTTATGATTTATCCCATGAATAGGAATCTAATACATTGCCCTCTCTTACTCTGATTCTGGATTACGTACAGTGCTCAGCATAAATGAGTACACAGCCTTTAAAAAGTATGAATTTAATGAGTAAAAACAAATTCCTAACTTTTCACTTTTATTGAACACTTATTTAACTCCATAACATGAAATTAAGGTTAAATAATCCAAATCGGTTGACAACATCTTCAATTTTACTCAAATTGGTTGAAGAAAAATGAATACACCCCGCAACAAAAACTACTACATCTAGTATTTCGTTTAGTATTTCAACTAGGGATAGTTGGCGATATATTGCAACATTTATTTTTTTCCTTTCTTCAAGAATAACCTCTTTTAGAGCCTGGATGCTGGATCGGTTCAGATGTTTGCACTTCCATCATTTGTTACATTTTTGGATCACCTTTGCTTCAATATTTTAACTGACTTTGTGACATTTTTCTTCCATGGGGAGCCATTGCTGACTACATGAAAAGTGAAGGGCTATTTGTTAAGTGATACCCTTTTACAGTCCCCTGTCTGCTGGACACCTCTTAAACGAACCATTAGATTTGCCTGTGGTTGATTGCCTGTTACTTAGAATTTTGTAGTCTTTAGTGTGGCTATTCTCCCAATTGGGGTGTACTCATTTTTGGTATTTGGGCTTAGTAAAATCCCTTTTTGTCTGTGTGTGAATCAACAAATCTTTTTTAGCAATCAATGGCTCACATTTGTTTGAATGTTTTTGTTGTTTAGCAATAAAAATGTTGATTCTGATAGAAAACTAAAGGTTTAGTTTATGCCGATTAATGCAATTCATGAATTGATTTAACTGGGAATATGACAAAATTTTCTCTGAAAGGTTCCTTTTGCATAATCATATCCCGGTCTGTTTGCTCAGCTCATTAGCATTTTGCTTTGGCTGCCGGGTCAGTTAGTATAATGCCATTTAGTGCATTTATGTGTTTGTGTCTAATGCCTTGCATGGGACCAAAGGGCTTGATTCACGTGTGCTGGCAGAAAAGAGCCAAAACACCTGAAGACAACCTCCATCTACCATGCAAGGCCTCATGATACACCTGTCAAACTGTGTCTTACATCTGTTCTCCCTCTGCCACCGCCCCTCTCCCTGACCTCCATCTTTACCCATAAACCCTTGCTTGAACATCATTCTTATACATAATTCTACCACCACCCTTCCATTTTTATGTAAAAAAAAATCACACTTATCAATCATGTTCCTTTGCCCTTGTCATTTTGACCCCCATTTAACCAACCACCCTTTCATCCTGGCCCTCTCTGCACTTCCCCTTGCCCCCTGCAGCAGTGTAAACAGCGCTCATAGTAGTGCCTCTCGCTCGTCCGGAGGCTCTCAGACTCACTCACCCAGTTCGTCCTGTCGCTACCGCAGCCTGGCGCAGCCACTGACCACTGCTGCCCACCGCCTCAGCAGTGTCTCGTCACACGATTCTGGCTTCATCTCACAGGATGCCAACGTCTACTCCAAACCACCATCACCCATGCCCTCCGATATAACCAGCCAGGTGTGTCTTTTACCAATCTGTTCCATTTTTTGTTTGCCAGTTGCGGATGTATATACAGAACAGGGACAGGCAAAAGGAGATCAAACACTGTAATAGCAAGGTGTACCTAATAAAGTGGCCAGTAAGTGTTTATTGGGTGTAAAGAAATGAAGACGCACTGAAAAGACAGTATGTGAGATAAAATAAAGTTAACTTGATAGTCAGAACATTTTTTTAAACAACAATAGAACTATTCATAACTCTGTCGTACAGTTATACTGCCCTCTTGTGGATAAAATTTCGTTAGTCAATATCCACCAATGACCTAATGAAACAAAATTCATTTATTGTCATTATTTTACTTGTCATTATTTTACTTTATTTGTTGAATATTAATATATATTACCAAATTAATGTCTAGGAATGTGTGTGTATATATATATATATATATATATATATAATTATTATTTTTTATCTAAGCCCCTAAATGCATTATCCATGCTCTTAGAATGTGCTGTTGCAAAGCCATTTTCCGCTGATATCGACACCCAGTATTTGAATCTGTTGATTCTACTATTTTATCAAAAGGTTTAATCTTCAAACATAAATATACTATTTAATTCAGGGGTTTTAAAAGAAGATTTGCTGTACAAATTTAATAAAAAAATAGGTTACAGAAGTGTGCCTATACTCCACCAAATAACACAATGCATTTGCTCACTAATTCTATAGCTCGCCAACACAGTAGTCTAGTGACGTGCGGTGAAGTTTATGTCTGGTGAGGCACTGATGTCATTAGACAGATCTACAAACATATGAAGCAATACAAAAATGTACCCCGCTGAGGAGCTTATTCATCATTTGATTTGCAACCATTAATGTTTTATTTAAAATTATTATTTTTTATAATACAAAAAAGTGCAATGAAAAGAAAAGAGTCAATAACTTGTTTGGAGAAGTGTTTTATTTTTTACAGTTTTAAAAGTCTCCAACTTCGGTGTCTTCTTTTAATACATTTCTTCTGCTTCAAGTGAAAGTCCAGGAAAAATTCTTGCGTTTAGATATGTAATCCTCCATTTGAAAATGAGGCTGTTCTTGGCTAAGTCTAAATATTCACTGTAGCTTAGTAATCCCATTATTCTTAGATGAGACGTCATAATCTTAGGGATAACCAGCACCCCCTAGCATGAGACTGGAGAACAGCGTGATCGTTCTATAAAAGTAATACATTACACACAAGCATGGATGTTGATATACATCCACCAAACTATGTAAATTAAGCTCATATTCTACTAGTGGTTGGAAATTGAGACAATGAGAGTTGAAAATGAGAGACAACAATACTATACAACAGTACAACAAGTTCAGCTTTCTTCTTAATATTGTTATGGAAATGATCTCTAGTACTATCAAGAATTACCCAGGACCAGGGTTGAGAGGAACACAGCACCACTGGCAGTTTATTCAGATTAACAATTCCAGATTCGCTGTACTTTATCTTTAGCATGCACAGAATTGCTGCGCTAGTGAGGGAACCGGCCAGAAAAACAGAGAGAGCATCTGTGATTTCTGCTCTGAGTTTTATACTCCTGTGGTAGAGATCCAATTTCAGCGATACATAGAAAACGACAGCTGAGCTCTGGATTCTCTGTTTTCCACTCCCTTCCTCAAGGAAACTCCTACACCATAAATGTATTTATCTGTAGCTCTAAATAATCAAGCATTAAGATTAAACAATAATAAAATCAAATATAATGAATGAATGTAATTTTCCGTTTAAACTCTTTTTGGATTTTTTTTTTTTTTTTTTCAAATTTCCCAAATAGGTAAAACGTAAACATTACAAAATAAATATAATAATGATATATTTTGTTCCACAATGAAGGTGAGGCCAGAGAATTAAGAATCAATGCAAAGAAACGTCCATTTTACTGCAAGACATATGAGCATTCTCTTTTTCTTATAACATTTAGCATTTAGCAGATGCTTTTATCCAAAGCAACTTACAGTTTGGGAGTAAACATAAGCAGATTGTTACAAGGTCAGATTAATCATATGACATACAAATAGAAGACATTTGAGCTGGTACAGGAAGCTGGTTCAGTGCTTCAGAGATTTTTTTTTCTTAATGAACCACGTGCCTGTAAAGCTCACACACTTATTAAACAGTTATATAATCTTATATTAATATAAAAAAGTAGTTGTGTTGTTTTTATGCATAATGAAAACACACAGCATTTGATACATGCAGTATCAAATGATATTAAAATTCTGATTATTTTTTCCAATTTCCAAACTAATTCATACTGATTCTATATATGAATACAAACATGAAAGCAATGATAATTCAACACATTTAAGTACAAATTGCGAAAAAATCTTGCCGCACCCCAAATTTTCATAGGCTTTTTTGTAGTCTTCAAACAAAAGTCTGTTATTATTATAATATGTTAAACCCCAAAGCCTGCTGATGCCTTTTCTGTTGCTTCCTCTCTTGCAGAAGTCCTCTAGCTCAGCTTCTTCAGAAGCATCAGAGACATGTCAGTCAGTCAGTGAGTGTAGCTCACCAACTACAGTAAGTACAGAGCACTCTGTGCTCTCGATCGCTCTATGTGTGCTGATTGCCTTGCATTGTTTCTGCTGCGGGTTTGGTCCTTGTGCTTTCCTCATGTCAGAGCATCACTGAAATCATACACACAAAGACACACAGGGTCTCCCGCACCCACGTGTAAGGGTCACTGGCTGCTCTGATGGTCTCGATTTATCTCTCCATTCCGCAGTTTGGCACGTCTTTTGCTACCTTCCGACCTGCTCTCTCTCACACTGGTTCCATCAGGCCTCTCTCTGTCATGCTTCCTGCGTCCCCACCCTATAACCGCTCCCCTGGATCCAACACACCCTCTCCCACATCCAAGGTTCCTTGCTGGAAGGTTCGTCTCCATTACATCGCACTAATGTTTGCATCCTCTTTTTTCATTGCTGTTGTTTGGGCTGCATGACATAGCAAGATATCAGTCATTAGATTTTTAATTAAGCACCAAAATACGCAAACTAAAATTTTATGTCCATGAAGTGAAGTGTACAATTGGCTTGTGTGTACAAACATGTGCCACTCTCTCGTTTCTAAGCAACGAAATTAAAGCTAAAAGTGAGTACATTCAGGCATTCACCACCATTTTGGTGGTTTGTTACTAACATTCTTCTTAAAAGAGCAGATACAATTGGTTGTCTGTATTAGAAATGTCTGTTTAATTACCTTAAAAACGTTTTTTTTTTTTAGTACAACCCCAGGTTCTTTTTTTATACAAACATTTCTTTATTCCACAACAATCCTGACCTTGTGCAATTCAGAGTATTATACTTTGTCATTTTTTGCTGCAAAAACTTTTGAGACAAAATTAAAGACAAAATTAGAAATCCCCCCAAAAAGCAAAACAAAGTCAAAACAATGTGGACATTTTATAGAAAAATCAGGCAAACTTTTCCAAAACCTTCTACACTGATCCAAGCACATTTTGTCCCATAGTGCTTTTTTGTGCTAGAACTTTGAAAAACACAAGCCATATCATCGCTATTGTACTTCCAAGGGTTATCCCATCTTTTCACCACTAGATAGCCCTAATTTGCGGTATGTAAAACAAACCCTAAAAGACACACGTTTTCTCATATTTTAATTTGAATTACCTTGCAACTTTATGTGTTATAACACTTAAAAAACAAAATTATCAAAATTAATAACCTTTTTGAAACCTACTCATTATATTTGAAATAATTAAAGAATTAAATTTAAAGAATGGGCGGGTGGGTCACATCATTCCTTCTCAATTCAAAACAGCTGCTGAGGTTGGCACATCTAAGGGTTAAATATGTACAGTTTTTACTTTAAACAAATTTAAAGCACAAAATGAAAATAAATTGTTTCTAAACTGTAAAAATATTACAATTTTCACCATGTTAGCAATTATATAATGCTAATTCATTATCCAATTAATCCAGAAAAATGGCAAATTAATCTTTTTTATAAAGCACTATTTACGGAAACCATAAACTGTGAACAGTAATTTGTTTTGAGGATTAATGTCGATGTCGTGCAGTCCTCGAGATGATACGCAGCTTTTTGATTACTCTCAGTAGTGCTCTGTTTTGCTTCATTCTGCTTATTTCATTCATTAACCCATTTTGCTTGTCAGCTTGCACTTGTCTGTTGTCTGTTTAATCCTGGTTTCAAATCTCTGACTTTGAGATTTGCTAAACCGAGCAGGCCACGGAAGGTACGGTCTTTTTTGGTTAACGACAGACGGATAACTGATAAACTGTTGAAATGACACTCAAACTGCTGGATTGTGGGCTAGTGCTTTTGCTCAATGCGAGACCATTGCATCTGTGGTTTTAACAGTATCCTAAAAGACTTACCAGCTCTGCTTTCTCAGGACTGGTCCAAAGTAGGTTCCGTGGAACAGCCGCTGGTCAGCACATTGCAAAGGAGGAAAGAGCCAGTGGCAGAAACATCCCCACAGTCACAGGGCTATTTAGAAGATGCTCAGAGGCAGAGAATGAACCCAGCCACAATAGCTGCCAAGGTAATCAAAACACAATGCTTTGATATTTCACAGAGTTGGGTATGAGTGTTTTAAACAGGGGAAGCACAGTGGCACAATGGGTCGGCATCACAGCAGACTTTCAGTAAGGTCTCTGGTTCAAGGCCAGCCGGTGACTTTCCAGAAAAATGGTAAAATGTATTAAATGTATTAAAATATGATTGCAATTCTATAACTTATTGATGTTATTTAATCTCAAAGTAGTAACAGATTGAATAAATCTGTCCCCTTAAAAAAAGGGAATTCTAAAAAAAAAAATTTCGCTTAAATATGTTTGTAGATGTTTGTACCGTTTTTAAATAGAATTATGTAAAAATAAATATGTATGTAAATACTCATTGATTTAAATTTTGCATAGAAAAACACAAGGAACCAAAATTCACTTAGGGAATTCTACTGTAAAATAGCATTTCATTATTTTGTAAATTAACTGTACATTTTTAGAA
>SRMA01027232.1:154456-183018 GCA_007224835.1 Danionella cerebrum
ATATATATATATTTTTTTTTTTTTTTTATTATTAACAAAATAACAAAAGATTATCAACAAAATAATTTCTGGCCTGTTTTGGCCCTCAAAAGTATGTTTGAGACATTTATTCCGTAAATTTGTTGCAGCAAGGTCTTTATGAAATTGAGTTGGTCCTAAAAAAGGTATTGAATTTAAGGACCAAATACCCTGTGAAAAGAATGGGTTTCCTCCGGCTTTCCCCACCTTAACTTCACTACAAAGGAAGTGGATAAATAAAATAATTGCATGATTTCTAATATATATATTAATTGCATGCCACAAAAATATGTTATGTGAGGTCATTTACATTTAAATGCTTGTTTACAGCTAATCACATTTATCAGATTTTTAAACAAAAATAAACTAAAAATCGGTTTTTGTTCAAGAAACAAAAATTTTTAACAGTCAAAATTGTGCTGTATAATTTTATTAATTTTATATGTGATTTGCAGGCAAATTGTAACAGATACATACATTTGTATAATGATATATATACTATATATATATATATATATATATATATATAATTTTTCTTTAATAAAATTTGTTTTGAAAAGGCAGTCTCTAGTAGGACACTGCTACAAATATGCAAATATGTCTTTAAATGTGTAACACTGCAATAAAAATGGTATTAAATTGATTGTCAACATTACATTTTATTTTACGCTTTTTTATTATTTTTATTATTATTATTTATGATTATTCTCCTGTAATACTATACTCCAAAATACTCCAAATATCCTGATTTCAGGTATTAACAGTGAGTAAAATGTAACAGTTTTTAATGTATGTGTGTGGTGTTCCACTGTAGCATGGTGATGAGGTTTCTCCAGCAGCCAGCGACCTGGCAATGGTCCTAACTCGAGGGCTGAGCATGGAGCAGCAGCAGAAGAGCAGCCGAGACTCCTTGCAGTACTCCAGTGGATACAGCACTCAGACAACTACACCATCCTGCTCAGAGGATACCATCCCCTCACAGGGTACCTCACACATATAGGCACTCAAGTTTAGCTAATAACTAAGAGACTAAGTTTATTAGATTGTTTTGCCCAACACAACAGAGTAGCATCCACCGTCAAACAAATGTGTAAAGTTTGCATATCGTTCCATTTTAGAACACTTCATGCTATGTTTATGGATATTATTAACAGGGGTAGAAATGGGATAAAATTGCATATTGTATTTACCAAAATTCATATGAGGTATGATTTGTATGGAGCGAATTTTGACCAAATATGTGTCTCGTAGAGGACTCGCAAACAAAACGAAACCAATTTGCAAATATAAAGTTTGTTTGAGAATAAATAGACAAACAAACTGAAACCAATTTGCGTAAAAGAAATATTACCTACATTTACATTTCTACAAGTTGGTCTCTTTAATTTGCTCCAATCAATTTTAGTACAAAAAAACAGACGGAAGATTTGTGCCATATTCGCAAACAAATACAAGGACTTACGCTCCATTCAAGACAGCAGAGGGCGCTATGGGTCCATTCCCGGTACTCAAGACCCCTTACATTTTACAGTAATTACCCTGATTTTCTTTTTTTAGATTCTCACTGTAATCTATAAGACATGTGTTTTTTGTTTTTATCAGGATCAGATTATGACGGTTACTCTGTGAATGGAGACACAGAGGCCGATGGTCAGGCGGAGTTTGACAGATCCTCCACAATCCCACGGCACAGTAATATTGCTCAGAACTACCGGCGGATGATACAGACTAAGCGCCCTGCCAGCACAGCAGGCCTGCCAAGCGGAATGAGTGCTATCGGTGGACCATCGGCTGGAGGGAGCGGTATCCCTGGCACAGCCACCATTCGCCGAACACCCTCAACAAAACCTGGGGTGAGACGCACCCTTTCCAGCGCTGGGCCTATTCCTATACGCCCACCCATTGTGCCAGTCAAGACCCCCACTGTGCCTGACTCACCCGGCGAGTCCTCAGGGCCTCCAGTCCGAGTGGGTAGTGAAGAATGTGTCTTTTATGTGCCCGACGATACTTCTCCAGGAGCTCTGGAGTACGTGAAGGCCTCACCCAAGCGGCTGAGCCTGCCAAACACAGCCTGGGCTTCTGCTGGCATGGGCGGCTTGGAGATGAGTGTGTATGGGCAACCAGGAGATGAAGATCACATGCTGGCTGCCAATCGCCACAGTCTAGTGGAGCAGATTGGCGAGCTGGTGGCTAGCGCTCATGCCTTAGGTGAGGGCCAGTTTCCATTCCCCTCACTTCCAAACCAACCACCACCAGGCCCAGATGCCCAGCCAGATCCTGAAGCATCCCTGAATGATGAGGACATGCTGAAGTCTATTCGCCGAGGGGTGCGACTGCGCAAAACCGTCTCAAATGACCGCTCAGCCCCCCGGATTTTGTGATGGCTCCTTGAGCGATGGAGGAAAAAAAGAGAAGTAACCACTTCACTTTGACTCTCTATAAAGAAGCTTTGAGTAAAGGGGGATTAAAATTACGTGTTTAAAGTCAATATAGAAAAAATAAATAACAGTCATGAAAAAAGTAAATGAAATGTAACAGCAGGCTCAGGCCACTATAACTCTTAGCGTGTCCAAACGCATGTTTGTCTTATTAACACGCCCATCACTGCGAGATAGTCCAACTGTAGTCCGACAATAACTACCGAAAGAACGAGGGACCAGGAATTTTTGGGGATTCGAGTGTCCCCCTCTAGATATTTCACCGTGCCCTTAGTTTTAAAGCTCTCCCCAAATTATGGATCCCAGGAATCAGTGCTGGAGAAGCTCATGGGGTGTGCAGGGGTACAAATCCTTGCCCTCCACAATGATCTCTATAACCCCGCCCTCACCTCCAGTGACATCACTTCCTGTAAGGCAGATAGTTGGCTGTGGTGCCTGTAATGTGGAGGTGAGCAGGGCTATGCTGCAGGTCAGCTTGTGGGACTCAGTTTATCTTTTATTTGTACTGTTTGGTTGTCTTGTTTTATTTATACTAAACATTAATGTTAGTATTTTTTCTAGAATTATGGAGTAACTGACTTTTATAGAATGGAGCAATAATAATTTCGGATAACAAACAATATTTCGTTTTTTGGCTGGTGTTTTTGAAAGCTTCTTGATTAAAAGTATGTTTTACTTAAATTTGAGAGAAGGAAAGGGCTCAGAGCACTTTGAAGGTATAGTATTGACCACTTGCTGTCACTGTTGGTGCACTGTGTGGCGAAGAGTAATGGCAAGATTAATAAGGAGAATGCAGGTAGCTATGTTTTGAAATAGGGGGGAAAAAGTAAGAAAATGAATTTACTTGAGATTTGAAGGTAAGGTATGTATTAGTTAATACAATAAGTATCATCAGCAAACAATGACTAACTTTCATTATACATGTCATTACGTGGGGTTTGCATTAGCTAAGCTAATGTATTAAAATGACAGAATCTACAAAATCATTGATAAAATAATTGACCAAATAGCTTCTAGATTCTTGGTTGTGAACAGAAAAAAACATACACTTATATTTTAGCATGTCCAATCTGATGTGATATCAGATATTAATGTTAGCTCTTTTTAAATGACTAGTGTAAAAAATATATCTGCAAGCAGTAATATGGGCACAAACCTCAAGAAGATTAAATGGGACAAGCAAACATTTCCAATGGATTGTAGGTAAAACTTTGACCTTAAGGTTTGACCTTTTGAAGGGTCACCATTAAGCCCTGGGGACTCTCATAGATGATTGTAGAGATGCATCTTCAAATTAAACTTGCTATGAAACCATTGAAATTGTCAAGGAGTTAAACTTAAACTGTAATGGTGATTGACACAAAATAAATCACAATTGAGAGAAAAAAAGAAAAATAAATTATGAGTAGGTTTTCGACCTACATTAATATGCTGGACAGGAAATTTAGCTGAAAATGGTGAAAATAGAATGAAAATACCGTAGTACAGGAAAAAAGTCAAGAGCAGATTTTTGACCATACGATGGTGAGCAATGGTTATTGCATTTTTACCGGTGCCACAAAACTTGAGCTGCCATTAAGAATGGCTAGGATCAGCAGGATAATTAGAACATATTGAGAACAACTTTTTAATTTATTCTAAATTACATGCAATTAAAAGACAAAAAAAACATTTTATATATGTCATGACCACTAGGGGCCGCTTTGCTGAAATTTGGCAGGAAAACTTAGATTATGGTTATTGTGACATCCACCAAGTTTCTTCTCAATACACTTAAGCGTTATTGAGATATAGCCTTATCGCCAATTGCTCATGCGGCGTTCAGGATGATTTAAATGAATGAACTTGAATTCTATTACTTTGGTCAAAGGATGATCAGAAACTAATTTCATGACAAACAGATGAACGGTCTAGGAGGTGAATCAGGAGAAACCCACCGAACCAGCTGTACTGTTCAGATGGTATGTTTTCTAGTATTGTGTGTCTACTTTTAAATCACGACTGTTTCCGATCTTTGCTTTCCATCTGTAAATGTTCTTATAAATCATAGTCAGACTCTAGTGCAAGTCTGTATAGAGAGATCACACTGACCACTGTTTCATCTCTCAACAAATAAATTCCACTTGAGCTCTAACTATTTCAGTATTCAGGTCAGTGAACAATTCTCAGCCAATTCAAGCAAGTTTCTTCTGAGCACAACCTTAAAATCTGTGAGAACCCTAATGAATGACAAAGAAAAGACAAAGCTTTTCAAGATATTCAGCTTTTTGTTTAACCTACATTTTTTATACTATTAAACAGAAATGAATAGCATCAACATTAAAAATATAAAAATGTTACCATTACTGATACAAATTTCCTTGTGTCATGATTTGCTGAATATTTAAATTGGTAAGTAGATCAGATAGTAAGTAGACCCCCCCCCCTCTCCCCCCAGATCCTGCTGTCATCAGTCCACCTCCAACTTAAATGTACCAAGATGCCCTTTATTTCTGCAAATAAACTCGGAAATTTCTTTGGAAGTTTCCAGTAGCCACAAATTTATGCGCAAAACTGCAATATTGTTTAAAACATTTGGCAGTAAAATTTAAATCCAATGAGTCCCAGAGAACCAAATTGTCAGTTCCTGATTAACCGGTGCCAAATATCAAAAGAAAATGGATCCTTTTACTTGCTTCTTTGAAAAATTTGATGAAATGCAATATGCATTGTCATGGCATCTTGCTTTGGAGGCGGGAAACTGCTCTTTGGCAACGCAGCCGGTTAAGACAGTTCTGGGAGGTGATGATCCCAAACCACTTTGATTACAGACTTTTGGCAAAGGAATTTTAGAATGACCAAAACAACTTTTCAGATGTTAAGCAATGAAATTGATATGTTGGTTAGTTCATTAACGCCACCCAATCAAATGTGTTTTCATCAAGTTTATTCAAATTTTCCATCATTGGATAAAAACTCAAAAAGGTTATCTTGGGGTTTTATGGGATATTACAAAACGAATGAATGGAAACGAAGCTATTGACTGCAAGGCAAAATAGAAGCCGATAGGATCATCCATGAATTATAGCCGCTTCATCTGTATTTAATATGCAAAAATTTTATTTACAAGGTCATTATTAGTGCTAGATACTATTGTATTATCTGATCCAAATTGAATGTTGTTTTAAAAGGATGATAATTGCTCTTGAAGGAAATATTTATTTAAAAAAATATTTATTTTTATGACTTTTCTTTAACTTTTCACCCCCCAAACCACAGTACCCTGATAAATCCTTATGGAGGGGTGGAGAGAATGAGCTCATATGAAAGCACGAACCTGGCTGCCATTTTTTGGGGCGAAACTTTGGATCTGCAGTGGGAGGAAGGGATGAACAAAGGGGGTGGAGAGAATGAACTCATCCAGTCGTTTATGATAAAAGCATTCCACTGCCTGTTATAGATGATATAGCAGTAAAATCCTGTGACACCTGGGTCACTGTTAGAGCGCTCGACCCATTGTGAAGAAAAACAATGCTCTGTGATGATACTGGATGTAACGGTAATATGTAGGAGGTTAAACATAGTTTTAGTCCCCTAGTGTCTGTTTTGTGAGTGACTTTCTGTTCTCCCAAGACTCCCTATTACCCCTGCAGTCATCAACAGTCCTGATTTGCCAGGCACTTGCTCCTTACTCTGACGTTGGGTTGCTTTTGAATACTTTATTTTGCATAGAGCACTCTGTTTTAGGAATGCCAGTTGCGTGTTCAAAAGGTGTGCGCTAGTGTGCCAATCTTCTCATGAAAATAGTGCCATACTGGGAGGCGGCTATAGTGAAAGAAAAGGGAAATGACAATTCTTAACCCGCACTGCCAGCCAATGACGGTCAGAATTGTGTAAGTGTGTATGTATGTGTATAATATTTAGAAACAAAACAATTGGCTTCACTAAAACCCAATGGCCAACACAAATGTGATTTTGCTGTGTAGCAGCAATACAGAGACGTCTGCTGAATGAAGATGAAGGAAAGAAAGAGTGAGAACCTATCATATCTAGCAGTAAACTGTCAGTGTGTTTGAAGGTTCATGTCCACAAAGAGCAAAGAAATATATGAGAAGACAGAAGATAGACAAGAAGTGAAAGAGTGATGAATGAGAATGATGAGGAAGAGGCAGAAGACAATTACTGAAAAAAAAAGATGGAGAATGAGCATGAGGGGAAGAAAAGACGACAACACGTCTGATTGCAGGTAGTTTGCTCTCTGTTGTCTCTTTATTGTAACGTCAGTTTTGCTTTTGAGGTCATAAAGCAAAATGACAGTAAAAAGCCCCTTCGGAGGGAACTGTGGCATAGAAAACAGCCATCACTGTCACTCACAAGCCTTCATTGTATCCGTTTGCGCTCCCCAGACAGGCTTTTGTTTCTCAGGTGTTTTATAGACAGCTTCTTTCAATGTTTTTTAATGTTTGGCACCACTCATGTTCATTTATCTCCTACTGAACATCACAAAACACTCATTATAATGCTGCTCATTTGAAAATTACATTATATTGGTAGATTTTTGGCTCCTGTGGTTTGTAAAAGCTCAGGATAAGTCAGCTAAAATCTCACCATCAACCGATGTTTCAACCATCAGAACCCATGAAAGCTGTTCCTGGGGTGTTAGCATTCAGAAGACACTAGTGTTGTGTCTTTAAAATACTAGTCTTTAAATGAAGAAAATATATTGTTATCCTTAGATGAAAAACATATATTTTTCCAGGTTTGAACAGAAATGTAACATTTTTTCTGTGGTGTATTGGTGCCCTGTAATGATCAGAATCCATCCCGAGTTTTTGTCATCAATTACCATAAATTAAATTAATATCAGATTGCAAAGTTTTGCAAAGTGTGTGTTGCCTAAATCTGCCATTTTTTCCACATTGTCTGTTTGGTTCCAATTCATTGAGGGTGCAGTAAACCTGTCAGTGTAGCTCTGGATCATCTAAAGCTGGGATTTTTTGCAAATTAAACAATTTCATGTAAAAACAGCAAGAATAAAATAGAATTCACATTTAAAAGTGCAAGCAGCGATCAAAGGGCTCTCACGCCATCATCTCTTGGCCATTTTTTTTGCAATATGTCCTATGATCAATCTCTATTTAGGATATGTATTCAAGAGACAATTTACTGAACAATTAAGGGCAACTTAAAGATTGAACACCATAACATATATCATGACCCCCAGTTGGTGCTGTGAATTGGTCTGAATATTTTTTGTAATTGTTTTGGCTAATATTCTTGTCACATATGTCAAAATTAGTAAAAATAAATATCTAATCAATGTTAACTGTTAACTGAATTTGCAGTGGCCACCTGGTGGCGCTATAACTGAGAGAGTACTATATGAACTGTTAACATTGTCAGTAAATTTGTGACCAATCAGACATAGTATGGCTGAATTATAACAACTTTCTGTTAAAGGCAAAATTTTTATTTTCGAGGGCCGCTGTGCGTACTTTGCTTAAAACATTAAGAGCAGCTTCACAAATTAACATCCAACATATCTTAATATAAGGCCAGTTTTAGAAGTTTTTGCAAAATAGCTGGCTTCCTGTTGAATTTGGAACACAATTTACGTTACTTATATTTAAGTCTTGGTATCCTACACGTGTAATTTGTAAAATATCCTACAGCCTATTTTGACTACCTTTACCTTTGACCTTTGATTAGCGTGGCTAATCAAAAAAAAAAAAAAAAACTAGCAATGATCTGATGTCCTCTTTGAAGTGCCCCAGTAACAGCTTTCCACCTTTACTTTTCAGTATTTTGGTGGTTCTGATGTACTGTGCAATATCACAAATAGGTTTTTGTTGTGGTATTTTTTTTATGTGCACTCTGGTGGTAATTACACACTTAAACATTTGGTTTTCTCATGAGATCAAGGAGTTGCCCCCTTGAGCACTTTATCCTTAATAAATATTTTTGGAATTTTCAGGGAAGAAGTGGTTACGAATTGTGCTTTTACGTGTGATTTTAATGTCAGTATTTTTCTTTAAGTGTAGTGTTGTGTCACAACTGCTTCTATCCCTTTTTTCTCTAGCTTTCCCCTAAAAATAATATTTTTGGATCGACTGGAGAAAATCTCTTCAGTTGCCTATTGCAGTTGCTTCAAATAGCAACCAAATGCCAAAACACATGTGAATTGGCCTGAAAAACTATATTTTAACACTTGACCAAATTGATCAAGGTAATGCACAATCAATTCGTATAATGTTGGTCTTATGCAACTTTATGCCTTTTGCGATTCACTCCTGCTTCTCTTCAGCATTTACACTGTCATTCCATTTCACATTTGAACCACAGTGACAGAGGGTAAATGTTTGGCCAATAAACTGGTGGGTTGCGCTGGAAAATGAGTTATGCAGCTATCCAGTTGTTTGAAAATGGCCTGAAAACATAGGTCTCCTGCATTTAATTTCACTATCGTGTCTCAGACCTGGCAACCGGCTGTCATGGAAACTGAGCTTTGTGTCATTTCTTTGTTCTCGATTTGCATATACTTTAAGTAGCATCACAAAAATGCATCCCAACAGACCCCAGACGGCAGGTTCTGCAGTTAGCTGACTTATCTAATATTTCATAATTTATTTTCTGTGTAAAAGAAACGATGTGTGCGTCTGTTTAGGGTTTGTTTCTTTGGTTTGCACTCTCTCCCGCTTCCCTAGTTGAGTAACGCTACAGGTGCTGTCGTTGTTTGTCTTTCTTCTTTCTGCAGATTTTTTCTCGATTTCTGTTTAACTTATTGTGCTGTTTTCCTGAGGCTGTTTGCCACTGTTGCTGATAACATCATTTTGTTTTTGGTAATATTTATCCTTCTAATTTTTGTTAAGTTTTAGTCACAGCTAATGTAACAAAACACACTGTGATGATTTCAGTATTAATAAAAGTTGTACTTAAAACTGTGCATATTGACTGTTTGTTTGTTAATGTTTTTGTGAGTGTCAAGTCTTCTGGCAAAATTTTCCTCAAGGTTTCTGGGTGTGATTATGGGATTTATTTTAACCATTTTCGGAAAACTTAATTCTTTGGTAAAGTTTCAGACACTGATTATTGTCAAACACCTTAATCCCTCTGATGACAGACATTGTCAACTTTTGAGTCATTCATATTCTATACATGTTTATTCCGAGTCACAGGGGTCTGTGAGAGGGGATAATGTTTTTGAGATTGTGGGTAACCCGTCGAGAACATGGTGGGTCATCAGGGAGCTTCAAACTGGCAACCTTCTAAGTGAAAGACCACAGTGCCATTATGCCACCCATGTCAACAGGAAGTTGCCATCCTCAAAGAGTTCACTGAAAGTAAAAAAAATAAATAATCATAACCCGTTACAGAAGACTCTGGAATCAAGGTTTAAGAAGATTTAGCAGAAAATGGTGCTTTATTTAACTAAATCACATGCTGCTTTGAGAACAAAAGAAAATGTCTCTCTCAAGATCTGCAGAGCAAATAGGACAGAGCCTAATTGTTTTGCTTTAGGGAAGCAGATTGTAACTTCCCGTTGTCATGTAACTTCCTGACAGACAATAGGACAATAGTTTCTCAGACAATAGGATAATTTTTTTTTACTACAGCATTTTCCCTTTTACTGAAACTCACAGACCAAGCACAGCTCCTAAAACAGTCAAACTTCCCCAAAGATTGCATCCCATCACATAAAGCTGGTATTCACTGAGTTTCTAAGAGTGACACATTCTTTCTCAGATGCAATCTAAACGTATGATTTGATTTGTGGCCACGAAGGTGACATTGCATTTCAATTCTTTTGGATTTGTGAGTTACAAATATACATAGTTCACATATAAATGTAACTTCAAACGAGTTATAATGACTTTAATTCTTGGAATCTGGTTTGTTTCAAAAAGTTTCAAGGCTGAGTCCATCCAGGATTTACTTAGGACATGCCTTTAGGATTTGGGTGAGGAAAAAAAAATTAATAGATGAAAGTTGGTCGGGTGGTACATAAAATTTGTATTAGCATGTGAACCTAATAGTGACCAGTTTACCAGTAAGGTTTACCTGTGTGGTGAGTTTAACCTCTTAGGATCTCTCTCTCAGTTCCGCATGTGTTTAGCTGATTTATATCTAATGTTTAAGTTAAATAAAGCCATATTTTCTGTTAAATTGTCTTACTCCTTGCTTTCAAAGTGTTCTTACTTGGTTTTGAAGTTTTTACTATCTATATTAAAAGAAGAAACAGATTATCTAGAAGGTAGGAAGTGACCATGGAGACTCAGGGGAGCTTTTACCACCAAAGAGTGCTCTGATTGATTGACTTGTTCATCTAGATGACACTCACAAGGCAAGACAATAGTTCTGTGCTTTTGAAGGAATGTAACAGGTAATACTAAAGGTCAGTGAACAAAAGTGTATTATCTTATTCATCAAATCAAAAATGATATTGCTTAAACAAAAAACGAAGTTAAAAATCACAGGGCAATCTTTTGAAAAAAAAAAAAATATATATATATATATAAAGTTTAATTTTAACCTGGACCCGCAAAGCATTCAAAAACTATGCATTCAATTTATCTGTTAACCTTAGGTACTTTGAAAGAAAACGTTACATTTAAAAATTGAAAGTAAACTAAATATACGAATTAAAAAAATAAGGCCTAACAACCCAAGGTAAAATGTTTTGAAAATCAATGCGGAACTTTACCCACTTTTTCCAAAGTTTTATTAAAAACTATTGTTTTTTTTTGTTTTCATGCTACAAAGTCGATGTTGTTTTAACACTGGCTTTTGAGGGAATTCTTCACCAGCTCAAAAGTGGTCAGTTGAAATACAGAGGAAAGGGAAAGGGGGGGGGGGCACTTATATAGCACTTTTTGCACTTGTCACAACTTACTTTAGCTACTCATAATTACAGATGTCTTCAACAGTAGATGCAATTGCAGCTAAGATATCTTGTGAGTCATACATTGACGATGTCAACAATGTTAATTTGACGAGTCATAATTCCAATTGCAGGGTGTCGACAATGGACCGGCGACCTGTCCAGGGTGTATCCCCACCTCTCACTCAATGTTCTAGAGCTGACCCCCATGACCCATAAAAGGGAATAAGCGGGTTGGAAAATGAATGAATAAATACAATTACAGATTTCGACAACTATTTGACTAGTAGGCCTTTTAAATTTGATATCTAGAAAAATTAAGAGTAATTAAAGATATATCAAATGGGGTTAGATATAACCTGCTCTAGTCACAACTCAAATAACTAAAAATACATCTCTAATTAGGCTTCCACCTGGTCAAAATAAATGTAAAGACATCTTTAGGTAGAATAATGACCAGTGACTCCTCATTTGTAGATACCTCCAAATATTGTCCAGTAGATGTCAATGGAGGAATTTAATGTGACGATTGAATAACAAATTTATCAAGTTATAACAAGTTATTAGGCACCAACCATCAATTATCAATAATGCATCCTACCACCCTGCACCTATCTCGGAATATGAATCATGGATTACCTGTTGTATGTACAGTATGTACATTTGTATAATGACCTTGTGAAAAGAACGAATGTAGATATGTCTAATGCGCTTTTTGACGAGTCAAATGAACATTCTAGGTATTTTTAATGCATGTTATGATCAGATAACAATATTTGCAATTATGATGACTAGTATGGGACAAAAAGGATTGCCATAGGGAGGGCTGTAGCTTGGAGTATATCCTGTTTATGGTAACATTTTGAGGATGCAATATTTGTTTCACCCACTAGGAGGAGCCAAAGCATTTCTGATTGAAAATGACTTGAGCGTTAACACAGCTGTCAGACAATTTCTCGTTTTCACGTTATGTTTAGAACTGGGAAGAAAAAAACAAAACAAAACAAATATCGTTCACACAGAAAATACATGAATTGCTAAAACCCTTTAATTAAAATCTCAAGTCGGTCTCTAAGCGCCAATCTTGCACTCATCAGCTTTCTCACGACTTTCAGCAGTCGAGAAACAGACTAAGATTAGCAATTCAGCTTGCAGCTTTGTGTTATTTGCTGAGAAAGCCCCTGAAGGTGCACGAGAAAAGTCCCAGATGCACAATGGACGGTTCGGAGCTCTAGCGTGGATCTTCCATGATAGTCAAGTCATTTCATCTATAAAACTGTTGCACAACTTAATTAAAGCGTCTTCTGAGCTTGTCATCCCTCTGGTGAGTTCTTGAACCACACAAATGCAACTTTAATTAAAAATAAGTAGGCCACGATTAATTTAAGAAATCACAACAATGATATTCAATGGTACAATAAAGGATTAGAGGTGTGTTTAATATAAGCGTCCGTTTACTAAGCTAATAATGACAAATTCCCATCAGATCCATCCATGCCGCGTCTGTATGTTGAAGCCTGGGGTAATTTCTCTTTGAATTGTGTTACTGGAGAGCTAAAAATTAGTCAAATCACAAGTTAACTAAAAGCAAGTTTCATAAGCTGGATCAAAATGGAACCATGGGCTTTTGTCCGGTTTTTAATATTGATAACAACAGATTCACATTTAATGGTTAAACCCTATCCATAAGAACATAATTTGGGATAAGAAATGGTTCTAAATGACAGCAATTAATAAGACACGCAGCACATGCATAATAAATGAAATTTAGATATTAACCTGGACTTTGCAGAGATTTCGGACGCCTCAAGATGTTGTCTTGGGAGAGGGAATTCTGGGCAACCCTGTTGAGACTGTTGCCCCTGCAATACAGCCCTTTATTAACCCTCCTGTAACGCCAAATTCCGCAAATACCTGCTTTGGTGCAATTTGGTGGCTGGAAATATTGACCTTCCAGTGTCAGCATTCCAAAGGCTTGCTGTTGCTTCCTTTGGACTTGTACACTCCTGCCAAACTAAGCAACATAATGTAGGTTTCCAGCAGTCCCCATAGACCCTCTTTCCCTCTAAGTTTGTAATTTCAAGTATATCATTTTCAATTTATGGAGTAATGAAAAGCTAAAATGCTGGTTTGATGTATTGAACATGACGGACAGCAGATCTGATGAGCTCTGGAACCTGATTGATGACATTAGCAGCACGAAGTCTACCCTATCATTCAAGTGGAGAGCGGAACCATATAATTTTCAACTTTGGCAGGTAATGTGTCTGTTGGTGTTTGAGAGACAACACAAAGGTCAACACTAGGGGTCACATTCTCATCTGAGAAGGATGCCTCATAATCAGTGTCCTCCTCAAGATTATCCTGTGTCTCTGACACATTCTCCGTTATGTCACTTTCACTGTCAAAAATCTATGACAAAATCACACTGACAGAAAACCCTGTACACCATGTGATTTATATTTAGCCCTCCCACATAAAAAAAATCCAATTTTGAATTCGCTCTACCCCATGTCATGTCAACTGTCAGTGGTTCTCGTAATACTACAGGTATGGTTGTGTATAATATAGTGCATATTATGAAATCATAGCACATTATAGTGATCTAAATATCCCCCAAATTTGTGTATATTCTTCAAACTGACAAAATGTGTACAGGGCAGTTATTCAATCTGAAGCAAAAAAAAAAAAAAAAAGAATAAATAAAAAAAACAATGAATGGGTGTTAGGTTCTTCCTCCTTTTCTCTGTTACTTTTATTTTGTCCTTTCTCTGAGTCTTTTATTTTGTAACTTTCTCTTCTGTTCCTCATGTTGCTTTCTGCTCCTTTCTCTTTGTCTTAGTTTCCTTTCTTGTACCTTTTATTCTGGCCATTTCTAATTAGCCCTCATGTTATCCACCTGCTCCTCTTGTCTTGTTCCTCATTCCCTCGTTAGCCCGCTCCCTTCTTAAGGCTCTTGCTCCCTCTTCCCTGTGTGGGTTCATTATTTGAAATTCCTGGTGTAGTTCATGTGGCGTTCCATGATGTGGTAAGCTCATGCTTATAACTAATTTAGTTTTTTTTTTGAAACTCTAGTTTTAGTTCTCTAGCAACTGGCTGGTTAGCAATTTAATATTGCTTTTTGCATTAATGTTTTCCCTGTCTTGTTTGTTTCTCAGCTTTAACTTTGTTCTAGTTTATTTTATGTTAGGTTTTGCCCCACCCTGAGGTTTTTTTGTTTATTTTGATTAGCAATTAAATAAGAGTTGATTCGAGAGTGGGTGTGCGCGTGTGCGTGCGTGTGCGTGCGTGCGCACGTGTGTGTGTGTGCGCGTGCACACTTGAGTTTAATTTCCGTTCCCATTTTACCATCTTGAGGAAGTGATGCCCCTAACAATGGGGTCATTTTACGAGTGTTTATCTATGTTTGTCTATTTTTACAGAGCTTTAATTTACATAACGTACTTAATATAATTTAATATACATAATTTAATAATTCAACTACACATTGTAAATGTAAAAGGACTTGATTTTTATTTTGGTTTTGTAGTAAAAATACATAGAAGACGCTAAGTAGATGTGCCAGTTGATTTTTTTTTTTTTTTTTTTTTTTTTTTTTTTTTTTTTTTTTTTTTTTTTTCATTTTCTTCATACATTCAATTGAAGAAGTTGTGAGTAATATAGGGAACCCCTTGTACCTGGAAGTAACCCACCAAAACATGGGGAGAACATGGGAAGATCACCCAGGAAGGACTCCACCAGTCAATATAAAAAAAAAATAATAAAATTATATCAGGCATATGTTAAAACAGTAATGCAACAACTGGTTCTTATTAATCTTGAGTTGAAGAGAAATCCATACTAGTTTCGATAGCTACCCCTAGCACGGATCCAAACTTTCCAACTGGAGTTCTGAATCCTTGCTGATTAGATAAGTTACTCACTGAAAAGCTGATGCTGAGAAAGACCAGTGGACCCTTCCACGCTTGAACCCACAGTCCAGATAAATGAAAGGCTAAGAATTATGGGTTCCTCCACCATGACAAGAGGAGCTGCTAATCTGGCCCTCACACCCCCTAACTGCTCCTATTGGCCATAGTAAATCGATATCTATGGCGCACATATCCTTCGCCCACATGTGCGGATGTGTTCAATAAAATGTGAAATGAAATTCGTGTCCCTTCGCTGCTTTATTATCCCGCCACTTATCAAGGAACCACAGAGCGCTGGCGCATGGGATTCTTCACACCTCTCTTCAATTTAGAGTGCTTAGCAAGGAAAAAGAGTAGAAAAATGAGTTTTTGAAACTTTTGAATAGAAATCTGATTTACCTTGGTATTCAGTTGCAGCATCTTTTTAATTTCTTATTATGTGTGGTATTTCTAATTAAGATTCCTGTTATTTTTCAATGTAAGGTTCCTATTGACTTCGAAAAGCAACAATAAATGGAATCCATTAAGTGTGGTTATACGTCACCTTGTGTCAGATTTAGGAAATTCTGAATGCTCCTGAAAGCTTGAATGACTTGATCGGCACCTGTTTAACATGTGAAACCTACACCTATGTTGAGTTCTGCTGATGTTAGTCTACAGCTTCTACTATCTTTTGTAAAGGAATGTGTCACTGTGTTCTGCAAGGAATGCAAGGCTGTTATCATTATAAGTTGACTTTTGTGCAACAGTCAATGGGTATACACTCTCAGAATCTCTGAGCCTCTGTATCAGGTGAACATGAAATCAGCGTGAGAGCAGACAGATTTACCAAGTTTTATTTGTAGTCGATAGCTAGATAAACGTCTATGGCCTTCAGAGTAACAGAAGAGCAATTCAAAGAGAGCTCCATAGAAAAGGTCTTCATGGTGAACAGCTGCCTCCAAGCCTAAGATCATAGTGTACTCCAAAGCAGTGTTGCCATGGTAGAAGTACCTGACACCGAAATCTAATGAAATAAAAGGTTCTTTTTCTCACACTTCACCAATAAACAGTCCAATTCACATGAGCAGCATCTGCCTGACTGAAGAAAAATGGGTTTGTTGTTTTGCAGGAGAAAGGCCTTACTTGTATGTCTCCCAAAGTGTGTTCTCCAAATTTGGTGTAAGCTCCAGAGAAAGGCCCTTAAATCTAAGGGTCAGAACAAAGTGCAAAACATAGGACAACTTTGATTTGCAATTTTTATTGTGCACTATTATAATGTGTATAACAAAAAAAAGTCTTTTTTTAGTCATCTTTCGAAGCACATGCAAGTGCAAGATGCCGGACCCCAAGACCCATGGTATATTTGAACACTGGTCAGACACTTTTGTACATTTTCAGCTTAGAATTGCCGGCTCCTAATCTATTGGCTGCCCAAATATTTGATTGAAGTCACTAGATGACATTATCACTGTTACTCACTGGAAAGGAGAGAAGGAGGTGGTGTCAGTGCTACTCGGGTTCATTTACATATATACAAGTTTACCAAAGTGTACCCTTCCTTTAAAAGGAGATAAGCAGGCTTATCAATAAAGCCTAGATCTGGGAGATCCTCAGACGTCGCCTACATGGACTAATCCAAGGAGGATCCACAGCACTCAGAGATGGGTTCAACATGGAAAAGCAGGCTACCGGAAAAGGATGTAAGAGAGGAGGAGGAATCTTAATGAGTGTCTGAGAAAAGCATATTTTTCTGAGCGACACATCAGGAGCAATGGGAAGTGGGAGTGGAGCCAGGTACTGGCGAGTCAGCAGGTGTGAACTGTAGATCTGACCAGGAATGGGGTGTTTTAAGAGAACATGAGTGATTTGGACGGTGGCTTCTTGGAGTGGAGTGTTGTTGGGAATGCTGAATGATTGCTGATTAGGAACTGGCTGTGTGTTTTCAGAACAAATCCCTGACAATCCCCTAATTTACATATTTAACCATGTGACTGGTTAAAGACTCCAGAGAGAAACTATACTCACTGATACGAATAATTGAAACAGAGGGCAAACTACTCTAATGGCCACAGGTGAATATAAGCAAACAACGGAGGGATGCATTTGTGAAAGAATGGGCCTTGCTCGGGACAATTCCAGCATGACACTGACCATGAACGGTTTTGTGGTGGAAGTCCCGTTGTGACTAAATTTGGAAGATATTTTGTCATTTTAAATATGCCTGCAGACCAGTGCACAAAGCAAGGCCTACAAAGCTTGGATGAGTTTGGTATAGAAGAACTTGTATGGCCTCAACTGACCTTAGACTTTAGGTGGGATTGTGTCATGTTTTTCATCCCAACATTAGTGTCTGACATCACAAATTAAATTCTGTAAAAATGGTCTAATGAACACATCTTTCGAAGCACATGCAAGTGCAAGACGCTGAACCCCAAGACCCATGGTATATTTGAACACTGGTCAGACACTTTTGTACATTTTCAGCTTAGAATTGCCGGCTCCTAATCTATTGGCTGTCCAAATATTTGATTGAAGTCACTAGATGACATTATCACTGTTACTCACTGGAAAGGAGAGAAGGAGGTGGTGTCAGTGCTACTCGGGTTCATTTACATATATACAAGTTTACCAAAGTGTACCCTTCCTTTAAAAGGAGATAAGCAGGCTTATCAATAAAGCCTAGATCTGGGAGACACTGACAATGAACGGTATTGTGATAGGATTCTATTTGTGGTGGAAGTCCCCTTGTGACTAAATTTGGAAGATATTTTGTCATTTTAAATATGCCTGCAGACCAGTGCACAAAGCAAGGCCTACAAAGCTTGGATGAGTTTGGTATAGAAGAACTTGTATGGCCTCAACTGACCTTAGACTTTAGGTGGGATTGTGTCATGTTTTTTCATCCCAACATTAGTGTCTGACATCACAAATTAAATTCTGTAAAAGGTCTAATGAACACATCTTTTCAAGCACATGGTGCAAGAGCTGAACCCCAAGACCCATGGTATATTTGAACACTGGTCAGACACTTTGTACATTTTCAGCTTAGAATTGCCGGCTCCTAATCTATTGGCTGTCCAATATTGATTGAAGTCACTAGATGACATTATCACTGTTACTCACTGGAAAGAGAGAAGGAGGTGGTGTCAGTGCTACTCGGGTTCATTTACATATACAAGTTTACCAAAGTGTACCCTTCCTTTAAAAGGAGATAAGCAGGCTTATCAATAAAGCCTAGATCTGGGAGACACTGACAATGAACGGTATTGTGATAGATTCCATTTGTGAAGTCCCGTTGTGACTAAATTTGGAAGATATTTTGTCATTTTAAATATGCCTGCAGACCAGTGCACAAAGCAAGGCCTACAAAGCTTGGATGAGTTTGGTATAGAAGAACTTGTATGGCCTCAACTGACCTTAGACTTTAGGTGGGATTGTGTCATGTTTTTCATCCCAACATTAGTGTCTGACATCACAAATTAAATTCTGTAAAAATGGTCTAATGAACACATCTTTCGAAGCACATGCAAGTGCAAGACGCTGAACCCCAAGACCCATGGTATATTTGAACACTGGTCAGACACTTTTGTACATTTTCAGCTTAGAATTGCCGGCTCCTAATCTATTGGCTGTCCAAATATTTGATTGAAGTCACTAGATGACATTATCACTGTTACTCACTGGAAAGGAGAGAAGGAGGTGGTGTCAGTGCTACTCGGGTTCATTTACATATATACAAGTTTACCAAAGTGTACCCTTCCTTTAAAAGGAGATAAGCAGGCTTATCAATAAAGCCTAGATCTGGGAGACACTGACAATGAACGGTATTGTGATAGGATTCCATTTGTGGTGGAAGTCCCCTTGTGACTAAATTTGGAAGATATTTTGTCATTTTAAATATGCCTGCAGACCAGTGCACAAAGCAAGGCCTACAAAGCTTGGATGAGTTTGGTATAGAAGAACTTGTATGGCCTCAACTGACCTTAGACTTTAGGTGGGATTGTGCCATGTTTTTCATCCCAACATTAGTGTCTGACATCACAAATTAAATTCTGTAAAAATGGTCTAATGAAGACACTCTTGAACCTTTTGGAATGCCTTCTCAGAAGAGTTAAAATTGTTACAGTTGCAAAGAGTGTGCTAATAATAAACTGGAATAATTATGGATTAAGAGCATGTCAGTTTCTTTCAGGAACTGCAGGTGATGGAACTCAATTGCAGAGCACACATTGTTTCACAACACAAAAAGGTTTATTAAAGGCAAAACTCCCACGAGGGGGAAATTAAAATAAACTAAGACTGAAGACAATGCATGGGATTCTAAACGGAACTCAAACCTCAATTGCGTTGACCGCTTATAACAACTCTAACGAAGATGCAAAATTTGTTAGACTTTTGTAAACAAAAACTTCTGTACTATAAATATTAAATATTTACATTTTTATTTAAACTTTATTTAAGTACTTTAATTTTATCAGCATAAACGCTTTCATATCAACAAAAATATATTAATTTCATGGTTATAAACAAAAAAAAAAGTTACAGTACAATCCCCTAAAACCAATAATTGTGCTACAACATATTTGATGGGTAAAGTTCTAGCAAACACATCTGCCATTTTTTACTGTAAAATATTATGATTATTATACCTTGTGTAAGTTTTTATTAACATTTAAATAAAAGAATTACTGCCAGGTCACATTTAAAATGAACGGGAATGATGCATAACCCATTTGTCCTTTTTTTTTCTTTTAAGATCTTCAAGTCTTTTACATTTCTAATATCAAACATGAACTTGCCAGAATTATTAATTCCATCAAAGCCAATCATCACACTGCTGGCAATACTAATTTATTAAGCAAGATAAGAGGTTAAGAGAGGCACTCTTGATAAAAACCCACACAGTGAACATGCCTCTGAGTAAAGATAAGCAAGCAGATGAATGTGTTTCATGATGAACGTGGAGGAAATAACAAAAGAAGAGGAGTGAATCTCTTCAGAATCTGCCTCCACCGCATGATAATGCTCTTTACAAAGAGGAGCCATCTGTCACAAGCAAACGGATAACTTTTATTATAACAGGAGCTATTTTGTGGCTTTCAGAACTGTACTTATTGTGAAATTTTGGTCTGATAACAGAATTCCAATTACAAGTATAAGAGGGCACCGCTGGCTAATTATCAGTTAGATAGGCAGAGGCTTCACTTGTTCACGTGAGCTGCAAGAATATGTAAATAACTCAGATTTTCTGCAAAGACAAATGGAAACCTTAGATGTGGACATCCACATCAGTATGCCAAGTGATGATCAATCTTCTTTGACGGTGGAAGAAAGGATCTCACAGAGGAGGAGATGTGAAGGCACATTATAAAGAAGTGTGACAGTGTGAAGAATGAGAAGAGAAAAGAGTGGCAGGAATGTGAGAGTTATGTGAAGAAGATAAAGCAGGAGAGAGAAAGAGAGAGAGCACAAGGCTCGGGGAAGATGGAATAGAAAGCCTGCAAGCTTTGGCTCATGGTCTGCAGTTCTGCCATGTGCTGCTTTGACAGGCTTCACCATCAACTATTCCATTGTCTGCTCTGAGATCAGCCTCATGACTCAGCATATTCACTAAAATACCTCTGTTGCATATGCGTTACCAATTTAGCAAATCCATTATTTAATTAGCCTCAAGTTCAACATTGTTATTGGCTTTATAAATATAGAATTAACTAACATCACCATCGTAACCGTGTTATTATGAGAGGTTGCTTTCTCTCACTGATGGCCATGCAGTACCTCCACCCTTGTCCAATAGTGTCTGTCAACAGACTGCAATACAAAGGCGTAACGTGTAATTGATATAATAGAGACATAAAATGAAGCTGATAGCGCTAATTGAAGTTCTCAAAATCACACAGAGATGTCTACTGTAACTAAAAACAGAAGACAACACGACTCAAAACACGCAATAGTGAGAGACTCCTTTGAAAAAATCGAGTGCTTTTCTCATGTGGTTCTGTTTTAGGGTTCGG
The DNA here is from genome assembly GCA_007224835.1 of Danionella cerebrum. Classification (NCBI taxonomy): domain Eukaryota; kingdom Metazoa; phylum Chordata; class Actinopteri; order Cypriniformes; family Danionidae; genus Danionella; species Danionella cerebrum. Next base: position 175,677 of record SRMA01027232.1, read on the forward strand.
GTTAGGGTCATTGTTATATGAGCCGCCATCTTCACAACATCTTATTGCGAAATTCTGCGTGGTTTGCTTTTATGGCTCGGACTACTATGTGTTACGCCCCCTACTACACGTTACACCTCTATAAAATAGGACACTTCCGGCAGGTTACGTCTTTGTCCTGCATTTTATCATTCTGGTGGATTCTTCTGGCTTCAGTTGGCCTTCTAGACCCTACACCATTACATGGACATTTTTCAGGGCTCATTTATTTGTAATTAGTTCACTTTTTGATTAATTTTATAATAATTGCCAATCAATAATCCTAAGGTTAATTGTGATAATTTTTTTTCCTTATACAAAAATGTTTAAACGTATCTCTACCTAGACTGTTCAAGCTGCAGCTACCAAACTACCATGCCATTCAAACTGGTTTGCAATATTACTACAGGAATTCTGGGAAATCGCTATGAATGCTCGGAAAATTTCCTTTAACTTAACATGAGGTCAAACTTTGTTAAACTGTAACTTAAATTGAAAATCTCATTGAACATTCAAGCTGACCCCACATGTAATCAGTGCAAGAACATACCAACCACTGTGCAGAAGTATTTGAACCCTAGGCTCGAGAATGGGTTAAATATCTACCATTGAGTTTTAATGATCGTTGAAAATAAATGGGAAAATTTACAGAAATATCAAGATGAAACATAATAAAGAAATTTTGACTTGGTTTATGTTAATCTAAGTAACAAGGTACATTTTGACAACTGAAGGCTCCCTAGCAGCAAAATTTTCAGAACTCTATCTCAGCATTCATATGATGAAATTATGTCACAGACTTCTCCATAGCAGCTAGAGCATTTAGCATTGCAACCAAAATATAGCAAACTTTAGCCATCTAGTTAGCATTTGTACCAGGAAACAAAATCATGAGTATGAGGCAATGACTTGCAAGTCAAAGTCCGAAAACCACAGTGATTGTCATTGGGTGTCGACTTCAAATGGAGAGGACCTTTAATGGTTTGACAAAGTCGTAGTCCTGGCAGAAGTGTGTGTACTCACATCACAATCATTTATAAAGTCAATCAAATTATCCACAAATCTAATTATGGTTATTGATTCTGTGACAGGTGCACTTTACAGAGTTTATGGCGTTTCAAAATGTCATGCATATCAGGACAAACAAAGAGGGGAGGAAACTAAGATTATAAAAAGTACATTCATCAACCATTACCAGGAGCAAATTTTTTGTAAATCTTTCTTTGGGGTAGAATACTTTACCATTTAAACACTCTCTCTGTAAGCTGAACTGAAATGAGTATCTATATGCTGCTTTGACTACAGTATATTATTTATTGGGATATTGGAATTCTCGAGAAAGAAAAAGATGTGATTTGCTTAGTAATCAAAACGGAGAGATAAAAATAATAGGAGCAGCATCTTCTTGTCACTCAGATTTGGGTTCCTCCTATTACACATCATCATCATATCTTGGCATCACTAATGATATTTCGAGTACAGCTGACACTTGTCTTCTGTCGCTCCTTGTACTCCTAGACTTAACAGCTACATTTAACACGGTCTCCCACCACCTGATGCTTCAGCATCTCCAGTCAATAGATGTGCTTGTCCAGGCTCTTGACCTCTTATTTGGCAAATAGAGTGCAGTTTGTATGTATTAAAAAGCACACATCTAAACGATCTCCTGTTCAATCAGGTGTACCTCAAGGTTCAGTCTTTGGCCCACTATTGTTCATCGTCTATATTCTTCCGCTGGGTCATATATTCAGAAAGCATGGTGTCCACTTCCAATAATATGTGACTATTTACCATCCAAGCCCTCTAGTTTGCTCCCGATATCTACTGTGAATCCAAGCTCAAGGCCTGTTTGCTTCAAAACTTCTCAAATTGTGATAAAACGAAAGTCACTCTGATTAATAAAACTAACCTCTTTTCCTGTTTAGAAGCAGCAGTCCTGGACCAGACGCTCTGTTTTGAGGTCCATATTTGAGGCTCTTTTGTATGTCCTTTATTTCAGCTCCATAACATTAACATGCTTCTGTCTCTCACATAAATCATTAAATAGGCTCCAACTAAAACCTGAGCAAGAATTATCTTACACACACCCAAATCAGGCCATATTACCCCAGTTCTCCTGGAGCTACACTGACTTTCTGTACAGCAGTGGGAGGTTGCAGCTGCAGAACTGTTGCAGCATTTCTCAGCTTTTATCCCCATTGCCTTTGGTTATCTCTATACTGTTTATTTTTCTGTGTGGTGTCCTTGAGTGCCCAGAAAGTATCTTAAATAAAATGTATTATTATTATTTTTAACGTTATCATTGTTATCTAGTAAATGATTATATTTCTTTCAAATTACATTACAAAAGCCCAAAGCCTACACAGTAAAATCCTAAGAGTTAAATTAACTCTACTCAGAGTGTATTTGGTCCCACTCTATATAGAGTTAAACCAACTCTGAAGGAGAGTTATTTAACTAAACAGTCTATTTTTGTCTGTTTTTACTCATTCTGGAGTGGACTTGGTCCCTCTTTACGTGACGTCTATCTATATCATATGCTTGTCATTCATACTTTCTATGCATTTTTTTTTTTTTTTTTACTGTGGCATTTTATGCATATTTTACAAATGTTTACGCAGTTTTATTTTATTTAGGAAATTGTCTGGCTTGAATTGTCATCAATGTCATTTCAATGACCATACTTTTTATCATTTAATAAATGTAATAGGCGAAGGTGAAAGATGAATTATTTTGAAAAAATTGAGAATTTTGAAGGAGAACTATTATGTTAATGTCTTTCAGGACTTCGGAAACATAAATAATTCACCAAATTTTAAAAGTATGATACAGTTGTTAAAAACAGTGTCATCAGGAAAGTTATTAAGATTCACTATGTGAATACTAAGCAAATTTTAAAGGAAAATAAACATTCATATTCAGGTGTGATTACCAAGCCTTCTCTTGCACCCTGCATGTGTTTGGGGAAAAACAAATAGCCTTGCTTTGCTAAACAGCAGGAATTATATTTGGGTGTTAAACAATTTTGAGTTGAATCCAACAGAAAATTATTTGAACACATTCAGAGATAATTGGTGGATGCTTTTATGAAGTTGAACTCACTATCCTTTAATATGACATTCAGTTACATTATTGTGAAGGTGTTTTGTATTAAATCCTGGTTAAATCAACGCTCAATGTTTTGCTGTGTGCATATATGGCTGATTGTGCAGCAGCAATATACTGAGAAGAAATAAACAGAAGGAAAATATAAGCTACAGAAGAGAATGAATATAAATATTTTATTGCGTTATCGGGGGAAATTGTTTCCTTTGGGTTGTGTACTAATTCTGTTATGTTTTGAGTTAATTGCATTGTGTTGCCAACTTCTGTTTGCATGGTTAATAATGTTGTGTGTTAATCTGCATGGCCAATGATCCAATTGTTTGATTCTGAGAAAGAGGAAAGCACAGAAAAAGCGAATCATAAAAGGAATCTCATACTTTAAAAAAAATACATTTAATGTTTTTTTTTCTTATTTATGCAAAGCATTGACAACATTTTCAAGCATGAATTGTTTCTTGCTCTAATTAATTAACAGATTATTCTGTTGGTCAGCTGATGTCCATTGTTAAACAATTAGCTTAAGTCATGGTTACCATGCATGAACTCAAACAGACCTAGATAGAAAAAAAAATGCATTTTGAAAGAAATCATTATTTGATACAATTTGAGCATTTTGACCCTATTGCACACCTTTATCACGTTTTATTCAACGTTCAAGTTTTTTCTTTCTTTTATTTTTTTGCTTTCATGCAAGCAACCACAAACATGCCATTAAGTTTCAGGTTTGATCAATCTGTTGATTCATTTTGATTTAAAATGTAATGCGTGGATTTCAAAAAGATTCGTTTTGATATTTTGTGATTTAAACAAACATTAAGCGAGTTGTCGCATAGTTTGCAAGGTAATTGCAATTAAAATGTGAGAATGCACAATCATCTTTCGCTAATTTGTGCCAACTAGTAGTTAAAGGAAGGGATAACCAGTGGAAGTACAATACCTGTGATATATGGTTTTTGTTTTTCAAAATTTTGTCTCAAAATAAACCTTGGAAAAGTGTACATTTATGACGCTTTTATCCAAAGCAACTTACAGTGTATAAGGTTAATGAGAGGTTTGCCTAATTTTTATCGTTATGAACTTGTCTTTGCTTTTTGGCAGGATTTATACATTTTTATTTTGTCCCAACACTTTTGATTTTTTTTTTTTGTTACACAACCTAAGAACTGTTTGTTGCAGTTTTTTTTCCACAATATTTTAACAACAATCCTGAATTGTACGGTATTATAAAAATTATATTAAAAAAAGAAGCTTGGTTTGTACTGAAAATTATATCAAGTATTGCCACAAAAAACTGCTGTAATGTATTAGAGCAATTAGAAAGTAGAAAAACACACAAAAAACCCAGACTTCTAAAGATTAATGACTACCATGGGTTTTAAAGGAGCTGCCCTTCCCGAGATTTCTCCTATTAGAGCCAACCATTCCTTACTCTCTTCCAATCATTGCTTCTGGTCCAAAGTCTCATTGCATCAAGGGCTGCCACTCCACTCTCTCATCCCACCAGTTTGGCAGGCCGTTTATGCACTCACATGTATTTTTCCCACTGCTCTCTTTCCATCAAGCTCTTCTTTCAATGGTTTCAATGAAACTCATCAAGGATTGGTGCATGGCATCGTATTTATTTCACTTCATTATCTCTCTTATGTCGTTTAGCCTTTCTATTGTGCATCACAGTGCAGTGTCTCTTCTTTGCAGATAAACAGAATGGCTCGTCATCACACTAACACAGCAGTGTCCATTCGGCCAATTCTAATTAATTGCAGCTAATGAGGAGCAGCATTAGCATTTCAATACTCCCTCCGTGTCTGCTCTATCCGTGCATGCAAGTAGAGAGTCAGTGCTGAAAAACCATATGGTTGATACCCAACTAAACAGGATTAATTAAATAAGCTCCATACTGAAAAAAACTCAGCTCATCTGTCTGTCTTTTTATAACTCTCATTTGGTCTGCCATTCTTTATAGTGTCTTTTAAAGACAGCACAACGAATGTGCATATCTGAGTTTTCTATTGTTTTTGTCTTTGAATGGGAAATGGAAATCAATGTGGTTTATATTGTGAAATCTTAACATCAATACGAAGCAGCTGAAAATGATGCACTGTTTGGAGAAGAAGCCCAGAATCATTTATTTAAGTGCCACAGTTTTTGGGAATGTTGCCATCGTTGAGATTTGTGGATAGCAGTGGTTCTGGAGTTCACTGTTTTCTCTCGTCCAATACTCCATTTGGTTTATAAGAAAGATCTTGTGTGTTGTTTAAACCGAGGTAATAATAGTTTTTCATTTTTAGTTTAATCAGTTTTTTTTTTATTATTATTATTCTTTTTTTATTTTAAGTCTGACATTGATTTGTTGAGTTTTTTTTTATGTTTCAGGGCAAGTTTTAGTTTTTATACTTTGGGTTATTTGTCAGGTGCAATATTAGTTTTTTTTTTTTATCTTTAGAGTTTTGTGTTTCAATTTTCAAACTTTTCCCATAATAGTCTGGCAGCTTTAAAAATGCCGTTAAACCGGTCTTTCTCAAACCATCTGCACAGAGGCCAGCTTCCTATGACTAGTGCAGATTATATTTAACTACAGCTTTAACTCATGTACTGCCAGTAAAATTACAAACATATATATTTCTAATTGGAATTAGGACTATAGCACAACTTAAAAAAAATATTAAGTACTTTCTAGGGCGATTTATTGAACATAAATAAACGAACTGAAATTAAAGCACACATTGCCTAAAAGAACATTCACAGAGTGGTGTCACATGGCTCCACGTGTGGTAGTGTGTTTAAAGTGAAAGTAATTGAACTAATCGTGTGAAGGTTTTAGATCAATAGCCAAGCCCTAGGTCTTACATCACTAAATAACAGTTTTTTTAATAGTAAATATCATTTGTAAAAAAAAAAAAAAGCAAAACCCCTTTTCATTTTTTTTCTCAGTTCACAACCAATTTAAGTACAAATATGTAAATGATTTTGTCAGCTACACATACACTATGTAAGTATTTGGTTTTATTGTGTGCTTTTGTGCTCTTTAGTCCATACAGTAGGCTTAGAACCTTGAATTTCTCAGATCATCAATCACTGACTCCGTTCATGTAGATCTTGTCTGGCTTAGCATGTTATCTTGTCTTATTGCATGTGCTATTCCTGTTTGTTTGCTGTATTGATGTAGAATATACAGCATCTCATGAAAGAGAGTACAAATTTCTATTTTAATTAAATGTGTTTATTTATAACCGACAGAACAGTAACTTCACAGGAAGAGAAATGGAGGGTTGGGAAATGACAGGTTCAGGATTCAAACCTGCATCGTACACTACACCACTGGATTGGGCTGCGGTAAGCGATATAATTACGTACATATTTCTAATAAGAGGATATTCCAAGTAATGGAAAAGGTAAATTATTTATATTCACTTTTTGGAAAGACTTATGCTAGTCAATAATGTATTACCATTGAGAGTATGGATGCTGGAATGTGAGATTTAGGCTATAGAAAAAGAACTTCTAAGTTACATCTGCTACAAACCGCAGTCTGTGCTGTTACATGTGTGCTTCAGTTTCAAAGATAGACTCCACAGAATGCAGCAGAAGGAGATGTTCTTTTAGATGCAGTCTTGCTATATCTGGTATATGTACATCAAAGAATCAAAGCTCCATCTTTTTAGATTCCCACAAACCTTTCGTTTGCTTAAGACGCTCACCTTGTCCGGCTTTATCTACAACCACAATGTGTACGCGGTTTAGTAGCGAACTAAGAAAATATATTTATTGTATAAAAAATGTTGGTTCCAGAAAAAAATGTATTATTTTTTTCCCCAAAATTGTCAAAATAGCCACCATGTGATGTGATCTTTAATTACTAACTACTTTGACTACTGCTGCTTCTACTACTACTAATAATAATAATATGTCTACAACCTCTGATACTCCTGCTAGTACTTCTTTAGTTACTGCTACTACTAATAATAATACTTCTACAACCACTGATACTCCTGCAAGTACTATTTCTGTTACTATTACTACTACTACTACTACTACTGCTGCTCCTAGTTCTTCTTCTACTACTATTGCTGTTACTAATTCTATTACTAATGCAGTTACTACCTCTACTACTATTCCTGCTGCTGCTGATACTACCACTGCCATTACTATTACTAATTCTATTACTAATGCAGTTACTACCTCTACTACTGCTGATATTACCACTACCACTTATTACTTC
>SRMA01027232.1:183038-335060 GCA_007224835.1 Danionella cerebrum
GCTACTACTACTACCTCTATTACTACTTCTGCTGCAGCTGCTACTGCTAACTACAAAAAGTAGTTAATAGCAGTTAACTACTTAAAGAGTTCTATTGTTGATCTCTATCTTCAAATAAACACAACTCTTTAGCCGTGTCACAAATGACGTGGACTTGTATATCATCCTCCCAGTGCCACTGAAAACAAGTTATTCAATATTCAAATACACAGAGATATGTTTTTTTTACTTTGATTGGTTTAGAGATGTACATTTTCACTGAAATGTAATTACTTAACATGAGTACTCAATTTGTGTTCACACTTCAGTTTTTTTTTAAAAGAGAGTGATATTATAACAGCTAAGCGTACAAATTTAAGTGAATTTTTGCCCACAGCATTTGTTTACGGCAGGGTAATTGTGGCAGTTCTCATTTTTTGCATAGCTTTCTCTGTTCAGAAACATTATCTTTACTTTTTGCTTTCAGATCGTTGGAATTTATTCCTCTACCTATCTGCACAGACTAAATCTCACCTTCTTTCCAAGAGTCTCTCGTATACATTCTTTACTCTCGTCTTTCTGATCTTCCCCTACCGCATCCCTCGTTCCACCCATCATAAAGCCTCTGTTCTGCCATCACCAGCCCCAGCTCATCTTCTTAATCTTCTTACACAATTTGCATATTTCCGCTGTAATTTTATTCGCTTACAATCCTTTTTTTCTCTCTTCGTTCTCCCAGGTTGCATTTAAATAATACAAATCTGTTCTATATTTGTCAAATGCGTTATGATCTTACATTTATGAATATAATTGAAAATGTTCCAGCTTTTGGAAGCTTGTGCCAGAGGACCTGAATAGACCAGAGAGAGGCATATGGAGCCCCACTTTATAGTTTTGCTGCAACCATAATGAAAGTTGTTTGCCATGTTCTTGGCCCTTGAGGCTCAAATCCTGCAGTGGTTTGACCACTAGATATTGTGTTGAAGAAATGTCAGCTTTCAAAGAGCAGACAGGTTTAGCTAATCATTTAAACACAACAACGTATACACAAATAGAAATATTCAACAATTATGCTGTGTTTCAGCATTTCCTGAGCACTAAAAATAAACCTGGGATGGGAAATGACAAAAATCCTTCTTTGTTACATTCTCTGTGCTTTTCCTGGTCTGTGCATATCTCTCTGTTCTTGCCCCTCCCTTCCTGTTTCTCCCGCTCTCTGTGTTTGCGTTAATTGCTGCACACCTGTATCTCGTTTCTGTCTAGTGATTTTGTTCTTCTAATATTGTCTTGGTTTTTCATGTTCAGATTCATGTCGTCTGTCAGTAAGACCACTGGTTGTTTCTGTGTTTGATCCTGCTTCGGTTTATTAGTTTAGTCTCCTTTTGTGCTGGGTGAGCACTGACTCTGCTGGAGTTTGTTTTGTGTCTATCAGTGAGTTTATGTTTCATGTATCAAATCTAAGGTTAGTTGGGTTTCCCCCTCATCTGCTTTTTTTTTCTTTCTGTCCTTTTACACTATTACATAAGGTTACGACAGAGAGAAAAAAAACATAGCCTTAAATACTAGGGTCACCTAAATGGATTTTATGTTATTTAGGGTCGAGCACCAAAGGTGCGTCAAACTTAATTGTCCTAGCTCAGACTACTATTGTTTTGTGGCTTTTAGTGCTTTTTTGAGGGTCTAAATGTGCTTTAAAAGTCACAGCATTCTGTGGTCGGAAGTTCAAACAGGAAGTCAGCCATACGATCAGACACTATATTTCACTGGAAATATTGATGAGGTGCTTCTTTATGGATTATGACATCTGTGACAAGAAAATTGTAATAACAAAAAAATAACAGAACATTTTTTGAACTTTGTGTTATTTAATAATCCTGTAATTTTCAGCAACTTTAACAATTCTCACCTGAATGCATATCTTAAAAGAGGATGGGTTATAGTTCATGTTGTAACAAACATGGTGTGAGAGACCTTTTATCACTTCTTGCAACATTCATTTTTATTTACGTTTTCCTTAATGTTGCTTTACTTTGAAATAACTAAGAACTATTATCTCTGCAGGTTTTAGAGTAAGCTTCATTACTTTGTCATAAACAACATCTTGTTTCATTGCCCATTTCAGTCTCAAACCATTGTTTGCTCAACTCTGTTTAAACATGCAAAAGATAAAACAATAAATACCTATAGATTTTATGTTTCAAGAAGCTGTGTTTTAAAGGAACCATGAGCGTTATGAGAGATAATTTGAATGATAATTTGACTCAAAATTGCTGCCACCAGTGCCATCTAGTGGTGAAATGGAGGGATAATCATTGGAAGCACAATACCTGTGATATGGATTGTGCTTTTTCAAACTTCTAGAACAATAAAATACAATAGCACAGAAAAGTGCTCATAAGAAGTGTTATAGGAGAGGTTTGCCTCTTTTTTTAAATTGGATTTTCACACTGTTTTGATCTATTTTTTTGCCTTTTGGGGGGGATTCATGAATTTCAAAACACTTGACTTTTTTTCACTGTTCATGGTCAATTTTTGAGATTTTTTTCGTATGACCAAGTGTACTATTCTAATTTCCAGATCATTGTGTAATTGAGGGGTGGTGCAGTGGGTAGCAGTGTGGCCTTCCAGTTAGGAGGTTGTTAGTTCGAGGCTCACTGGTGACCTTCATGGAAGGAGTGTGTTGGCAGACCCCCCTGACCCCGCAAATTATCGGGTTGGAAATTGAATGAATGTCTGTGTAATGAAAAAAGCATTACCACAAAACTTTTTTTTTTTTTTTTAAGATTTTTTTTATTACTCATTTTCCAACCCGCTTATTCCCTTTTTGGGGTAACTGGGGTCTGCCGGTGCTTATCTCCAGTGCACATTGGGCGAGAGGTGGGGGTACACCCTGGACAGGTCGCCAGTCCGTCAGCAAATTATCAAGTGGTAAAAAAAAGTCCCCAGACTTATGTTTAAATTTGTATAATTTTATTATGCACAGGCAGCAGTGCCAGCTACTATTCCTAACTATTTCAAATCTACCTTCGATTTTCCTTCCATTTTTCAAACATTAAAAAAAAAAAAATACAATACCTATAAGCACAAGAGCAAACCAGCATTGTCTTCATTGGCAATGAATGTGAAATCAGCCCTATAAAGATCACTGGACAACAGCCTGCAATTATCTGTTGTTTAGTTTAGTTTTTTTGTTAGCTTGTGTTTACAACAATTGCCTGATATTTTGCTGGTACTTTCATCTTTCCAGAGAGTTTGATGTTTTGCTTGGTTTCACAGACTGTTGGTCTACATTACTTCTGATGGCTTGTTTTTCTCCTTTGATGTTGCTGCGCTGTTATAAAGTCCATCCGGAGCCGTAAGGAGAGTGAAGCACTTCATATCGATGTACTGCCGCTGTTCTCATACACTCTGCACACGATCCATATTGCATTGATTCCCTATGACTCGTCACACTTGTTAGAAGCTTGTGAATTGCTGGCTCTCTTCAGTAAAGGAGTCTCTGTTCTGTTTGCTTCTCCAGTGAATCAGAATTCTCTCTGCATCTGACATGTCTGTATGCTTCACGGGCTTAATGTTTCACACTTAGCAAGAGAAAGCATCAAAGAACACACAACGATGCATAGTTACTTTATGGCCAAAGTTCTGAGATCTTTTTAGTAACACTTTACTCCCACTGAGGTTCGGATTTCAAGCTGCCAAGTTAAATGGATGTGCATGATGAAGAAATGATTCATCTGACTCCGAGCATCCTGGGAGAACTACTGTATGCCTTTGAGATAAGCTATAGGACACGAGTGCTGGATTTCCAGCTGTACTTGCTGCTGTGCTGTCAGGACTGTGCTGTGATGATTGTGATCCATGAAGAGCAGGAGCTGATGTAGAAGTGTGTTGCTTCAAATACTTTCATGGGAGGGAGATGGGTCACAGTGTACAGGGTAAATAAAGAACTACCCAAACCATTTTAAATAAAGTCAGTTTTCATGGTCATACCCTGGAAAAAAAAGTAAAAACTGAAAATTCTAATAGCTGGTTTTTATCTTTACAAGAATACAAGTTGTATATTAGTTTGTTAAAATAACAAGAAATTATCTTTGCTGTTACAAACTCTGTATAGGTTATCCCACCCAAAATATTCATTAACTCATTCATTAGAAGTCTTTGGCCTTTTTGAGCATTTTCTTTTTTTTTTCTCTAATACATTCTTTGAGACGTTCTTATTAATTTTTTTGGCAATGTTTATATACAACCCCTGCTTCTTTATTTTACCCGTGCTTCTAATATTTTTTTCATTACATTTCACAACAAACCTGAAATTGCAAAAAAAAATAAAAAAATAAATTTTGGTTATTACGTTTTTGTTTTATAACAAAAATCAAAAGTGTTTGATTTATGAAAATATTCATAAATCCCCTTTATTCATAAAAAAGCACTGACAGGGTCAAAACAATGTAAAAATTGTATTGAAAAAATTAGATGAACCTTTCTTAAACTTTTTAGTTTTTGTCTTTATGACAGAACTATGAAAAACATGAAAACCCCTCTAATTTGGGGTCTGTAAAATGAAATTGAAAGACGATGGAGTATTTTCTCATAATTTAATAATGATCATAACTTTGTAATGTTGGTTTAAACCCAAAAATATCAAAACAAATAACTTTTCTGAAACCTACACATTTTATTTCAAACCTTACTTGGGAGCAGTCGTGACCTAGTGGAAAGGTCACCGGTTCGATCCCCAACTCCACTGGGAGTCGAAGTTGGGATGAGTGTTGAAACTCTCTCCCACCTGTGACCATCATTACTGTGGTGGCCTTAAGCAAGTCACCAGTTTCCCCACAGCTCCCTGGGCACTGCAGTATTGTATTTGTTCATGGCTGTGTGTGTGCATTTGGATAGGTTAAATGTAGAGCACAAATTCAATAGTGAAATAATGTCACTTTCTTTCAAAACTAAACAATAGGTGAGGCACATCATCTACTGTGATTGGCAAATGGAGCGGTATGTGCAGAGACTTTTAAGGGTTAAGCTTTTTTTTTTTTTTTTTTTTTGCAAAAATGCAACTTCATTGACTTGCCTTTGTGTTTTGGTCGTGGCAATCAGTGTTTGTTAAATTCATTATATTATTACTTAGTCCATACCTTACATTTCACTCATTCTAAAGAGTAAATTAAAGTAAAATGAATCTGTGAATGAAATGTAAGCTGTTATGAGCAGATTTTGTGATTTGTTTGACTATAATATTGATAACAAGCTGGGAGGGTGCAGCAAACTATACTCTGGCAAAACCAGATGAAGTGAACAGATAATTTCAGTTACAAATTATTTAATTGTGTGTTTATTTTGCTAAAAAGATCAAAACATCTGAGAATTCAATGGCAAAACATCCCAGTGAGCATTGCCTCCACTGATTGGCAACCAAAACTTTTTTATATTTTAAACAAATTACAGGGTGTGATTAAACATGTGCTGGGCTTGTTTTGAGTAGCCTGGCTCAGTTTTACTGATTCAGCCTGTAATAATGTGGGAAGAGTATTCCCAGCCGTTTTTAATCAGATTTCAATCCTGTCAGTCCTGATTCAGTGTCTAAAAAGTCATCTAAGAAGTATACCCAAACAATGCATTTGTTACATTTTTTTAGCAGATTTTTACGGACAATTAAGGTTTATATTATTATAAATACAATGTATTAAACCTGACAAACAACAACTGTTTCATCAGGGCATTTTCTTATTTCTCCAGAGACATTCAATAGGATTCAGGTCAAGAACATTCTCTTGAAAACACTCCTTTGATATATTGGCATTGTGTCATTGTCCTGCTGAAATATAGACCCTCAGTCAAGAGTCCTGTGGAACAGGTCTCCATTTAGTTTAACTTTACACATTACTCCGTTCCTCATTGTCCAATGTCCCTATATACAGATTTTAAAAAATAAGACAGGCTGCCAGTCTGCCACTCTACAATACATGGCTTATTGACATAATGGAGGTCACTGTACTCATTGGAAATTTCAAATCATGCAGATGTTTTGTGCCCTTATATGGGCTTGAAAAAAAATACAGAAAATTCTTACTTATTCATAGCGCCCCCTGGAGATCAAAACACTTCATTATTTAATTTGCCTTTATTTTTTTCAACAATTCTCTTTTGAATACATCTCTTCCTTTAAGGGTTGGTAATAGTTCATGGTGCAACAAACTGACCACTGAGATGCAAGACCCCTTTTTTGCTGCTTGCAGCTTTAATCTTGATTCTTGGCTCAACAAAATCCTGTTAGAGCTCTATACACAGTAATTTTGTCTTCATGCTTGGTTGGCGCTCAGACAGGATCCGTCAACTGTGAAACCGTATAAACTACGCAGGTTTGTGCCTTTCCAAATCCACTGAATCTATCAATTAACTTTGATTAACCTCTAGAAGCGTCTTAAGAATGGTACACACAAGCTCAAAAGTGTGTGAATTTTCAATATGTAAAAACAAAATGTTCATAATGGATGTATCATGGAAGACTGTGTATTTGGGGTAATTTGAAGGGAAAAAATAGAATTTATAGCACTATTAATACCAAGGGCACAGTAGTTTCTAATGAGACAGAGTCAGGGCAAAGATTCAGAGCCCTTTGTGTGTCCAAGGTAAACCACTGTGCATTGTTTGTGCCCATGAGAATAGTCTTCATAAGCCTCCAAAATGCAATATGTGAAGTCAAGCGTTCATGCACCATCTTTTTGTCTCCCTTTGTACACAAATCAGCATTTGTTTACTTCTCTTTGTACATGTGGGTGTCTATGTGATTGTGTGCACATAGCCTCGGGCCGATACAAAAGAATGCCAGTGAACCCTGTAAGAGCTACTGTCATAATTTGCCCAGTGCAGATGCAACCAAGCTGAAACAATCCAGATCTATTGGACTGTTCTTGCTGACCTGAGATCAGGGGCTAGACTGAACTGCCAAGCTGGCTTTGACTCTCACCTCATGAAATGATTCACATAATATATCGCCTGAATGACTTCATTCGTTCCTTGTGACAGAAAGAACAATAATACTGACCGTTCTGGATAAAAATTACCCAACAACTCCATTAGGAGGCACAATGGAGGGACAAATGGCTTCTGACCACAACATGATTTTCTCATGAAGCTTTTGAGTTGTAAACTATAAAGTGTAAAAAGCAGTTAAGTGCGTTGCAGAACACAATAGTTCCCCTGCTATCAATAGTTCACAATTGGAGAGACCTGGAAATGAAGACGAAGGAGAAATGTGCAGACAGAAAATGAAATGCCTCATCCTCCTCTTTTAAACATACTGACTAAGCAAGCTGCAGAAGACTCCCTTTTATTGATTTATTATTTAAGTGTCTGTTGTGAAAAATTACAGTGGTATTCCTTCCCATTGTGGCCAAGGAGAACAAGAATACAATCTATGCAATTTAGGCCTCATTAAAAAAAGAAACAAATAAATGAGACGTATAGAACATCGCTTCCAGGGAAAGCAAACTCGTTGGCTTTGCTCTTATCGTGAAATCCAATCAAGGTAATCTGCTGACACAAAACTCTTGTTTAACATGGTAATGTGGACAGATTAATGTGCAGAAAGCTTGATGGTACCAAACAAGCTCTTAAGCTCTTAATGAGAAAATTGGAATGTTGGTTTAGATGTGGAATATTTGCAGGATGTGTTTAGGAGATTAATTGGAGCAGTCTTTACTGAGACGCAAAGAGTTCAATTAAAAACGTATTGTATTGCTACTACAGGTTTAGAAATGTGGTTTCTCAATTTCCCAAGGCTTATCCAAAGGAAAGTGTGGCAATGCTGTACAGGATTGCAAGGTCAATGATGAAAACAAATGGTCAGTTTTAGTGTTGTGACTTGTGGCCTTTCAAAACAAACTTTTGATTTTTCAGACATACTGGGGAAACCGTGTGTATACAATGGGCAACATAGTGTAAAACAGGGCTAAAACCTGTCCCAATCAGGTTTTGTGATCCTGGTCATTTGAGTTTGAATATCTGCCGATCACGATTTTTTGATACAATCACTTTTTTGTTAAATTTGGGGATTTGTGAATTTTATATATATATATATATATATTTTTGTGGCACAGTGGGCACTGTGGTAGTGTGAGCCTGGGATAGGCATTAGCAGACCCCCGCGACCTGAAAAGGAATAAGCATTACTAAATGTAATAGATCCATTTTTTTGTACAATTTCAGGTATGTTGTGGAATTATTGTGTAATGAAAAACAGTAAACAGGAAAAAAAATTGGATGTACTACAAATATCAACCTTTTAATCAAATATCAAAACTGTTTTAAATGTTTTTTTATTAGAGCAAACTGTGGAGTAGTTAAATGAATGCTCAAAAAGGCCCCGGACTTCAAAACCTTAGTAGTGGGTTGAATAAAAACATAAGAAAAATGTACTTTTCTATGGAATCTGCCAAAAAACACTTTTCCTTTCCACACAAAATCTGCCTTCTTGCAAGAACTCGCGTAAGACTTTAATAAAGAACAAGCATTTAGAAATAAAATAGTGATGACATTGTCACCATTTTGCCCACTGCAATTCTATCAGCATCATCATCATCACTTTATATGAAAACAAAGACTTCTTCAGCACAAGGTTGGCTGCTGCTGCTGCTGCTCACACGTGAGACAAAATAGACCTGTCATTTTAACAGACTGCTCTAATGCGAGGCTGTTTCTCACCCCTGAATCGTAAAGAAAGAATAAATGAAAAATTCTGTAATTGTTTATTGTGACCTAAAATGCCACTACAGTGTTGAACATTTTAATCTATCATGGTGTGGGGCAAACAATCTCATTTTGCATTCTTCATAGTGCAAAGAGTTCACCGTTAGGGACACTATTAGTCTACAATGGGTGGACCAGAGGTGAGTGGTAGTTTTTTATTTTTTTTTTTTATAAAGAATTGTTGGAATCACAATTGGTGAGTTTGGAGTATGAATGATGGATTAGAAACTGAAAGAATTGAAAAGATGAGTTTACGTGGAAGGTGGCAGTGGTTGGAAATGTAATGTCCTGCCTAGGCTTTGTGAATAATCATTGGGATCATGTTCTTTTGCGCTAGGAATGGATTGGCACTCTTGAGACTCAACGGTTGTGACTCTACATCTAGTAGCTACAATATTAAATACATAATGTTTGGCACAACACCAGAAACAATAAAGCAACTAAATAAGTTGGTTTAATTCAAAATCACTAAGTAAGAGTTATCTGACTTTTTTTTTTTTTGTACCTGGAACCGCACAAGCAGAAATGCTCTTCCAGAATGTTTATCTGGGGATTTTTTTTATGCGTTCATGATGCACCGACCCTGAGTATCTGTAATGCTGGCTTTTTGTGCAGGTACATTCGGGTTGTCAATCCAGCAACCTTGCACGTATTCACTTACATCCTGCTTCTGTATGTGTGCTCTTTCAAATGAGTCACATTTCATGGTTTTATCAGGTTAACTGCAGTCGCACAGATGCTATTTTAGCCTTATTCTTTTAGCTGTTCGCTTGAGTTGCTGTTAAAAGCTCACAGCTCATGTCTGCCAAAGAATTATGCCATTGACTATATCATAGTGATTATCAAGACTCATGTTTATTGCCAGGAAAACATTCGCTCTTGCCATACCTTGTCATAAATTCAGAAATCCTAAATAGAATCCTATTTAGCTTCTTTTTTTTAATTACTCACTCCTCTAGTATCCTCAACTTTCTGATTAGTCTGAAAAGTGTCTAATGATGCACATTGATCCTTTTCAATCAAAAAATCAATTTCACTTCTGTTCTGAAATTATTTCATTATTTCTTTTAATTGTGAGTGCTTGGTGAGGGTAAATGAGCCCATCGACACAAGTGCCAATTATTGTCACCGGGGCTCCACACACACAGTCTCAAGTAGAATGGATGAACTCTGGAAGTTCGTTTGTTTCTCTTTTTTTGATATTTTTCCAGACTGATGAGGAGTTGCAGGTTAGTTTACAGTATTTACTGAAGCACACAGAAATCCAACGTAATAAACATGACCTGAAGGGGATAATGAAGGTACAGTGTCAGAGTCAAGACCTCTACCCACCGATCAGAATTTTCAGTCTGACTTTTTGTGAGACGATGCACCTTGATCGAAGACCATGGACACCAATGGGCCATCACACATCTTACCGAACGAGTGGTGTCAACAAAAAAATAAAAGAGTTTCCGCTGCCACATCGGATCTATTTTCCACTTGGAGAATGACCAAATGAAAGCTAAAGCTGTTCCAGAGAAAAGAGGTATTGTGGCGCACTCTTTCTTCCCTGTGCAAAATCACTAAGAAATGTGGGATGAACGCCACTGAGTCCCTTTTTTATGTCTTACTCACGTCATCAAAAAAGGCAACATTTCATTAGTCGTTATCGGGGGCACTCTGAAACTTTTGTGCGATTGTCCCATTGGTGCACCATTACCCTAGGCGCATGAAACTTCATAATGAAAATTCAGATCAACGTGTAGAGGCCTTACGTTCATGAAATCTTCTTGTTTCTTAGTACTTTGGTGTAGGGGCGTCTCGCTTCTGGGTCCATGATTTTGCAAGGGCTTTATGATGACTCTAATGGTAACATACAATAACTATAACCTTTTTACGCCACAAGCAACCGCAGCTTTAAAGCTTTTCTGAAGGCAGTGTGATTTTCCTGAACCTGGGTTTATACTCTACGTCAAGCATTCTGGGTTCCTTAGTGCATACCTACATGCATAACCAGCCTATAAGTTGGCAGTATAGTTAATGTGTTTACTTTTTATGTATTCTTCGTTCACATTGTGATGCAGTAAACAACAATGGCTGACTGAAAAGGAACATGCTCTGTTGGAGCTTGAGTACAACGGTATGGAATAACTGTTATCACTTAAACTGGAATTGGGGAAGAAGAGAAGATATTTGCTTTTACTTCCTACTCTTCTTCTTTTGCATGTTCGTCGAGAAGCATTTGATGCTACTTCCTTGACTACGGTCTGTCAACATTTGTACAGTAACAATTTTGGGGAGGTCCAAATGAAGCTACAAGGAGGGATTTATGGCTTTCACACATGGCTTAACGGGGAGGCATAATCGCACCTTTAAGCACTGCTTCGAGAAGTTCTAGATCACATGACCTGTATAAAATATCCGTTGTAGGGGAATCACAATACATTAAGCGATTACTGTATTACTATTTTGTAAAAAAAAAAAAAATCTCTGACCACTGTTTCTTCCCTCATGACTTGGTCCATTATTTTGCACAACTTTCTGTAGTGTACTGGTCGGCGCTACTGTTTTTTTTTTCCTTGTCTTGTCCTGTCTTTTCTCTTTTGCACCAAATGTTGCACAAGTGCACTTTGATAGCTTAGTTTAATGATAATTTAATGATAATTCTCTGCTGTAATGTTTATTATGTGTTTAATGTAGCACCTTAGTATATGGTTGAAATGACAATAAAAAGCCTACTTCTTCTAATGTCCTCCGTGAAGTTTGAAATAGTCAATGAACCCACCGGCCTAAAGTTGATCAGCATAAAATGTAATGAAACTTCATGTCCACTAGTAACATCACATGGTTTAAACTATTAGTAAAAGAAACACGCCTAAAACAGAACCTTGTAGGACCCCACATATTAGACTTAAGATAAGGCGTGCATTCCAGTCTATACAAAAAACGATTTCACAGATTTGATTTGAACCACTGTATAGGAGCAGGACCTCATGACCAGTGTCAAAAAGCAGCCATTAGGTTTAATTTGAGGTATGGAGACACTTTTATTTCATCCACGATTCTTAAAAAAGACATTAAACACTCAGTTCAACAAGGTCTCAAATTCATTCTGGACTGCTGTTCAAAACATTTAATTAACTCTTTTGAGTGACTCGCCAAAGTTAATTCTAGTTGATTCCCCATTGGGAAGCATGGGGGTCACTGGTTGAAGGCCAGCGGATGGCTTTCTTTTGAAGCTTGCATGGGTTTCCTTCGGGTTAAGAAAACAATCCAATGAACGAACAAACACATAATTCCCTTCCAATATCAACAGATTGTTTTCGGTGAATTTGGTTGTTGAGTTTGATGCAGCTGCATATAACCACTGGGTGTGATTTGATTGCTTTAAATGGTCTGTTCTGAGTATTTAGCAAGGGTATTTTCTTCTTAAAGATAAGTCTGTGTTTAATTCTGCATGTGGGGCATTCTTGCTCTGTCTTTAAGCGTAATCTCTTAAAGAGGCCATGGGGATTGAGAGAAAGGTCCTGCTTTGATCATGCCGGATGGAGATGGCTGGCATAGACATGCTGTGGAGTTTGTTTCAAGCCAGCAGGAATGAGAGAAAGGGTCTCTGAATATCTCATTCGCAGCCCTTGGAGTGCCATTGATGATCACGCTCCCCACTTATTGATGAGCTGTTTTGCCGAAACTGTTTTTCTTCTACGTACAAAGTCACAATTCCCTTTTTTATTACATGTAAATTGTGTTTACTCCAAGCTGAGAGTAAACAAGCTGTGTGCTATATTTCTCAGTGATGCATACTTGTTTGATCCACCAGACAGATTGAATTACTTTTAGGCCCACATAAAACAAAGAGTTCAACCAGCGATAGCAAACAGTGAGGCAATTTGCACTTCATGTACACCTGTACGTTCTCAGGATCTGGTTCATTTAAACTTTATCAAGTCTGTGTGCTTGCAAAAGAGGGAGAAGTTGTTTGTTTAGTGAGATGTGCAGAAGTTCAATACCTCTGAAGTTGTGTATTGGGTAAGTTACAAAGGCTTGTGTTTGGAGTGAATCATTTAGATGAAAATCATTCATTTAAATGACTGTGACAGAAGACTTTAAGACTTCGAAATAGAATTTTTATATTTAGGGCTCAAGCACCTGAAGAGAAGAACCATATTGTAATTGTTCAGAGTATTATTGTTTCTAAGCTTTTGACGCATTTTCAGTCATAAAATATCTCACATCAAACTCGTGAAAATTTCTGCCTGATTTGGGTTTGAAATGTAGGTTGGGCAAAATTGCTCTAAAGCGGCACCTAACACATTTCAGCTTATGGCTCTAAAAATGGCTACTTTTGCTCATTTTTGACAAAATCCAAATAAGAGGTTTTATTTGTTTTCTAAACACCTTCAGCCTCATCTTAAGATCATGTGGGATGTTACATTGCGAAGATTTTTTGACTTCATTAAACTGTAGCCCTATTTGGACATTTCACTGGGGTTCGTTAGAGAAATTTCTGTTTCTCAGACGGTTTTTTTTTTCTCTTTCGAGCTCTAGAGCAAAAGACCTACTGATTTTCAGCAAACTAGGAGGTCATCTGTAAAATGTAATGCCATCCAAATGGGGATTTCTGACATTTTAGAGAATATTTTTTGTCTAAACACATTTCTTGTGTATTTTTCAACAAGTCATTATGTTAATATGACGTACCTTCACGTTTTTGTAATGCATGTATATGACCGAATGCAGTCCAGTCAATCTGATGATGTGAGCACCAATCAAGAGATTGCAAGCCAAACTCAGACACTTGTATCTCTGTAGTATCAAGAACCTATGTCTGAACATATGGCATATGGAATCTTTTGGTTTTTATTTGCCATACTTTGTCTGAATTTTACCAGTTCTTGTATGTATACCTCTCCTAATTTAGTATTGGTCGTACTGCAACAAATCTCCCTGCACAGCCTTTTGATCACCGCTTACAACTTTAGTGAAAGCTAAAGACTGAGAGCAAGTTTTAATAGAGAGCCCCTTCTCTTCAGCTAGGAGGAGATGAAGACACGGACCACAAAGAGGGTACAAAGCTCCCAGCCCGTCAAACAGGCCTGTCAGTGACAACTTTGGGGTGACATGCAAAGACTGCCTTAGGCTAAAACAGAGTATCAGAACACCAGCAGGGTGGCATCGAGAGGAGGTTCAAGAATCTGTCAAGGAAGAGGACTCTGGAACACTAATAGGTTTAGCACTTGGCCAATTGGCTAATAACTTCTAATGCAAATACACAAGAAAAAAATGGTTTCTTTGTCCAAGAGCAAGTGAAGCCTAATATTTTCCCCTAATGCAGTGCCCTTGTCTGAGAATCATGTGTATTTGTATTACATGAATAGCTCATGTACCATGGTGGACGTTGGTCGCACACAAACCATGGTTCAGCAAATCTCTTGGAATAATTGGAAGATATCTGGTATGCTATATTCTGTTTAGTTAATTAAAGCTTCATTTGTATCCACATCCACCTCTTATCTCCCACAGCTGTGAGCTCACCTACTTGGATGTTTATAAATGGAAATGACCTACACTGCACTGTCCTCCTGTTCCTGGATAATTGGGAACATTTACATTCCAGCTGGTAGGGAACATTTGACCAAGTTGCCCATAGTACAGTCAGTGTAATCTTAAATGCTTTTAAATCTTAAAAAAAAATCTTGAATGCACAAGATGCCCAGCTGGCAACGTTTGGGCGCATTTTTAATAGATTTTTCAAAAGATGTTCTATTCAATTTGAAAGAGATTTTTTTTTGTGGGGCACTACTATTGGTTTTTTTAGAAAGTGTAAAGCATTATCACAAGTTGTTGAAATTACAAGGTTCTACTTTCCTTCTAAGTGTTATTGAGGTATTGCGCTTAACAGAAATTTTGAATGCTCTTCATTTTGTAAATTGGCATTTTTAGGGTATGAATTATGATTCTCCTGAGAAATACTTTTCTGCCTGGAATATTAAGTTCATTATTATAATAGAATTTACAATAGAAGTAGTTTTTTAACAATTAGTTTTACAATATATATTTCATTAGGTCTATCTGAATACTCTCTTCTGATTGGTTGGCAGGTGTTGAGTAATTTCGAATAACCGCACAGATAGCCCAGGGCAGTTCATTCACTCATGTGTATCAATACGTTTCTCAAGCATTTTACTGCGCAATGCTGCGGAGATCATCAGCTCAAACACTGCTTCAGCCCCCACACCCCTGTCATACATAATCAGAAATTACCTATGTGCTGAGAAATTGGACTTGGACTGATGTGGCATCTCTAAGTTAAGACTTCAATAAGGCATGCGCTCATTGAATGCCAAGAGTCAGTATCCGAGCTCAACAACAACCATCACCCACTCTCACAAATGAGGGAGGAAATAAAACGCATTCCGACATAGTATCAAACCCCAAGACTCAGCAGTATCAGCTGTTTCATGTCAATAAACCATATTTAAAATGATATATGTATACTGTAGTCTTGAACACAAAAGTCAATTATGTCACGCAAACGTTAAAATGGTTTTCCTACATGTTCTAGCAATATACTAATAAAAAAAATACACAATATAAATTAAACATATCAGATGCAAGTAGCTGCTAAAACTTTAAAATATATGCTATGATAAACGAATGAACATTTCCTATCCCAAAATTAAAGAATCCACGGTACTACTTGTTGTGTATCGTCATTTGTGAGCTAAGGTTAACTGACTAAAACAACTTTAATTCATTTATTACAGCCATACATTTAATAATACTTTAAACATTTTTGTGTTTGGCAAATGACCACAGCATAAAGGGGGAATTCCACACTCATATATATTGTAGGTTTTTAAATTGTGAATATCAATCTCAAAATGTGGGATTCTTAATGTAATGGGCAATTGTGGGAGTAAACCAAAGAGACCTTGAGAATTTCCAGTAAATACCATTGACTCCAACAAGCATCTAACAGATTTTCCTTGGTTTGCCTTCATCAGCATGTCTGAAGGTACCTTGAGGAATCGTTTGCTTTTAAATTTTTGATAAGTCTCGCTTCTTACCACTGATGATAAGGAGAGAGAGAGAGATAACCAATACTGGGATGTAAATAGTCCTCCACCAAGAAAACATCAGAATAAGGAATCAAATGTACCCAAGACTTCATGTCCTTATCCATTCCAGACACATTGGCCAGCTCTCTGTTCACTTCATCAGTTGTATTAGCTCAGATGAAAACCCAGACAAGAAGAGTAAAGTGTTTCCCTCGACTTTTTCTATTAGTGAAAACATAAAAGCTGTTGTTTTGAGCAAGTGACCGCATTGGCTGCAGGCACAAGTCCTGAAGACGATAGAGAGAGTGAATAGAAGCAGGGATAATAAGGCTCTCTGTGCTGCCTTCGTTGCTCAATGTGTGTTAAACTCTCTAGTCTTCATCCTGAGTGACTGAACGAGGCAGATGGATAGATTGATTTGAAACAGTATAATTCACATCTGTAAATCAACAGAATAGAAGACTGTTCTACGAGCGACTGAAATTAACACCAAAAATCTAAAAGTGTATCGAATAAACAGGGTGTTTGGAAACAGTACCATTATGGTTGAATAAGGTTTGACACTGTGTTGTTGGTGTGGAAACTTAGCTGAGTATATATCTAATGTGTTAACAACAGAGAAATGTCAGGAGGCAGGAAAGAGCTTTTCAAGCTGATTTTTTTTGTTTGTTTTTTAAAGTATTTGACTAGTTTATACATAGTCACATGTGGTGATAGAGACATGGACACTCACACACTGTTCAAAGCCCAAGTGGTTAATTTTTTTAAAAAGGTGCACCAAATAAACAACACAAGAGTCACTCAGAGCTTGTTCTTTGTCAGTTGTTCTGTGGGAGCAAGGAGACCACATGTTCGTGCAGGCTTTGCTTGGCACATGAGAGGTAATTCCAGGGTGCCCTCACCCTGCTTAGCCTGGTGGCGTCTGGATTCCCAGGCTAGTGGTGTGGTATCTGGGTATCAGGGCTCTGAACTTGATGGCTCGATGCCTTTCAGTGTACAGGCCAATGGATGGCCTGAAGCTTGGTTTGGTATCTTAAGGAGTGGGTGCCCAGGGTGCACAAGCCCGGCAACCTATTGGGGTCCTTGCTTCCAGCCGAGGATGTTACTCTCCGGTTGCCAGCTTTGCCACTATTTAAAACCACACCTTGACGAGTCGAGCTTATTGAACCCTGTACCCCTTCACAATATGTATCCTCTGATTATGTGTCACAGTTGTTCAAATTGATGTTTCCCTTGGTGAACTGTAGTTCCACAGTCCCACTCATGCAGCCCCAGATCATGACACGACCATCATCATGTTTGATGGTAGGGAAGACACACTTGTCTTTGTATTCCTCCCCTAGTTGACACCACACACGCTTAACACCATCTGAACCAAAAAGGTTTATGTTGGTCTCATCAGACCACAGGAAATGGTTCCAAAAATCCTGGACCTTAGTTTCAATGTCTGCAGGAAATTGTTTTTTAAGCTTTCCTGTGCATCATCATTAGAAGAGGCTTTCTACAAGGATAACAATCAAGATGAGCAATTTGTCTG
The DNA here is from genome assembly GCA_007224835.1 of Danionella cerebrum. Classification (NCBI taxonomy): domain Eukaryota; kingdom Metazoa; phylum Chordata; class Actinopteri; order Cypriniformes; family Danionidae; genus Danionella; species Danionella cerebrum. Next base: position 200,349 of record SRMA01027232.1, read on the forward strand.
AGAAGCCATCTAATAGCATCCAAAAGATCGTTCTCTACAGATCTTCAGAACAAAAACATGACATCAATAAATGGAGGGTCGATGTTTAGCCTAGGATCTTCTATCCTTATGTTTCCTCTTCTTCAGAGAGAATATTACTAGACAAAATGGCCTTGCGGAGAGAACAGTATACACTGATCTACAAGCATCAGACAGGAAGGTTGAACAAAGAACTTTGGAGCCCTCTGTGGCCGTCATAGTCTATTCGAATAACCAATAAATAAATGTAAAGATTCATAGCATATATAAATATATTTACATTTACAACTTCTTCTAAACACATTCTGTCTATTCACCCAGTCTAGCTTGCTTTTGTTGGAAAAGAATACAAGAACATTCAATTTAAGTGCATGTCTAAAGCTCCACACCACAACAATGCTGCTGTCCATGGTTCTGAACAGCAGAAAAACACAACACAGTAATAAAAACATAAAAATTACAATGCGTACTTGATTACAATGTCCTGTAGTGCCCAATTTTTGCAGTAAAATGACAAAATGTTGGTGTTGTACTTAAAATGCTATCAGGCATAGTCACAAAACTGTTTAAAGGTAATTTATTTGAGCAAATTGTAAATGTAGTAAAAAACGCTCATAAGGCCCCGACTTATAAGGGCTAATTTGCTGAGTGGGACAGGTAATGTCTAATTAATGTCTAATTGTAATATTTTTTTTATCCGTAAATTAAAATAGGCAATTTGGAATAAAGAATTAATCCAGGGCATGTGTTTGTTATGTGGAAAAAACAAAACGAATCCCAGAATTGGCAAATCCAATTCCACAAATAGATAGAATTGTTTTGCAGTTTATTTTTTTAATGGTTAAGGCGGAAAAAAATTGAATTACTCATATTTACAAACAGATGGAACAATAAATGCAGCATTAAGAAGGGTTTTGTTTTTTGAAAGTCAGTTTTTAGGCTCTTTGGAATGCGCATCATGCATCACCAGACCAGAAACATGCATCAAAACCTGACTTATTTGGATTTCATGCTTAATTCTTTTTTTCATCTTTCACATTGATCTGCTTATTTGCTTAATGTGGAGCTGTTCTCTGAACACCTGTTCTTTCAGCAGCACAGAGCTGGTTCATTACCTGTATCCGGAACTCAACACACTGCTTTAATTAAATCACTAACGATTGCAGCACTGCACAAATGCTGCCTAAATGCCACCCTTAACTTGAGCAATTCCTTGTCCTTTCTTATGAGTAAGGAATATAATGTAATAAGACCAAATTCACTCAGCAAATCATTTATTATGTTCCCGCTGATATACAATCTACCTTTGAGCTGTAAATAGCTTGCTCACGCTTCAAGAGCTGAGGCCACATTGCTTCGGCTGTGTTGTGAATAAGAGATTATTGTGGTGCTACAGGCCCCAGATACCGTCATTATCAACAATGGCGGGAGACTGTTCAGCTCCCCTCACAAACATATCATAAAGCACTGGACCCACTGTATACTGATGATTGGTTGATTGAAGAGTCTGTTATCTATAGATGAATTCTGATTAAATCATTTTGATAAATGAAAGTGAGTGTTTTCAGAATATTGCGATTTGTAGAATACTCGGTAGTTCCTTACAGCGACGGTTGCCTTCAAGCTTCTTTAATCTAGATTTGTTTGGAAGAGTTTCTTTTAAAAGTCTCTACATAAAATATATATTTCATCTAGGTTAAATTGTGCATTTTTAGTTTAGATTCTAGATGTGGTGGCATTAGTCAGCTGGAACAGCCTCTGTCCTGGGCTGTTCTTTTTACATAGTGCCAGAGGTGAGTGACAGGAGGCTCCTGTTATCAATGCTGGAAAACGAACCCACCTCCTGTAGAGCAGCTTCAGTGACAGACGGCTCCATCCTCGATGATTCAGGAAGCTGCTGCTGTGAGTTCACATAGTGAAAACTCCTGATTTTCACCTCCACCCATCTGCAAAACACTGCAGTGTACTGTTAAATGCCACCAACAAATACTTTAACATTACATGTAAAACACCTAACCTGTGCAATGGTTCTCAGAAACAACAGTACAAGTTGATAAAAAATGGAAAAACCAGAGAAAAATCAAGTAACGTTTCTTCAATCCTTAAATCTACACATTGTAAGTGTAATAAATGACAATAAAACAGAATAAAATACATACGTAATATGTACACAAATGTGAAACCTTACCTTGAGTAAAGCGATGTGTCGGAGGAGGTGGATTGGATGGCAGAAAACATTACGGCACCACGTATGAAAGTTAACTTTCACGAATTACGAACACAAACACGGTTTCAAGCACAAGTGCAGACAGATGGAGGGACTCATCTGAGAAAGTGTCACAAAGTTTCTCTAACTCACGCTACAAAATATCACTTTCCACGTTATAAACATTATTTCTTTTATGATTCCTTGACTAGCATTTGTTATAACACATTATTAGTAATCCATACATAATGTTTCGCTGTGTTGTTGAAGTGTTTTGAAGCGCATCAGATCCTTTTTGCACTGGGAGATAGGAGCACAAGAACCCGGAAGCGCTATGCGACGTCATGCAAACAAGCGGAAAATACAGCAGAACAGCTTGTAGTTGTTCGTATCTCACATTTTTCTTCGCATCTCGAAGCAAAAAATTTCCCTCGAGACCTTTCATATCTCGAACATTTCGTAACTCGAAGCATTCGTATCTTGGGGTACCACTGTATTTTAAATGTTATAGCTTAAATTTGCTATAAAAATAGTACACTTTGCTTAGTGATAAAATGTTTTTATGAAGCACTTTTAAAGCTCTTTTTTGTTTACAAAAAGTAGCATGGCACCCATTTTTGGAAAGGCTCTTGTACATTTATGAATTTCATAGATATTTCTGGTAAACCTTACCTTGTTGTCTCAAGTAATCAGAACTGTTTTTCTCATTTAAATTGTAATAAGAACAAGGTTAAACTATACTATTGTGATATTTGCTGTATTGGGTAGCCTACTTCTATTGGATAATCTCCTGCGAGACTGACATGTTCCACACCCGGGCCATTACAACATGATGTGATTTCCCTTGCTTTCCCTGTCAAAAGATTTTTTTTCATCTATTTCTGCATTTCTCAGTCTTTCATCACTGAGCATTTGATGGCCCTTGATTATTCCCTCTTCTTTCTGCCAGATCCTGTCAGTCCCTGCTTCTCTTTTTCTCTCTCGAGTTGAGATGAAGAACCATATAAAACTATGTGCTTACAGCCAACAGATTTAAGATAATATTCATTTTTGGAAAATAATTTTTTTAATAAAAGTAGTGTAAAATTCTTGTTTGATCATATGAACTCAGATCAGACAACAGTTTTGAGACAGTCACTGAATACCTCTTTGTGGGATCCATGTTTGATTATGTCTGCGTCTGAATCCACTCAATTAATATCTTGCTGTTTAATATGCGACCACTCAGTAGTCCACAAAACAAACTGATTATGCATAGTGTTTAATCTTACCAAGTGTTGTATTGCAGCAATGTTCTGGATTTTACAATTGTCTGCTCTTTAAATATGTACACTTTATTTGTAAGATCTTTTTTTTTTTTTTTTGACCATCAGAGTATCCTGACTGGGGATGCAGATGTTGACAAGAGAAAACCCCCAAAATAAACTCAAACGATGGCTTATCGGTACAAAAATAATATACAATTTATTTTAAAACAAAAGTGCACCCAAACCAATTCACAACACCAAAACCTGAAACATAAATTATGGTGTTTGTGCCCCTATGTACTTCTATGTGTCTCTGTTTCTCACGCACAATCAAACATTTATATAAAAACTTATAAGAGACACCAGGCTTCATCAAGTTCAGTTTGACTGGGCCAATGCCGGCATCTGATGACTTCACTGCAGCAACCGGCACAGCCAATGGAACATGTTTTCCCCAATACAATAAACAACTAATTTTAACTACAATATAAATAAAAATGACACAAAATATAAATGAATAACTTTGGATGAGGAAGAAGGATCCCACTCCTTCACAGTTGGGTACTGAGAGCTAGGGCTAACCCTTTCGAAGCTAACACTAACAACATCTAAATTCCTAAAACAAATAGAAGTCAGTGCAGAGAGGCTAAAGAAGACTAAATAACAGTAAAATGATTCAACTTTTTGTCCCTTTTAAAATCCTGGGAGGAACAGTGTGCCGTCACCAGTTGAGTGAGACCCCAGGCATATGAATTAAAGCCAGGTTCACACAATTTTCATCACTGTTTGATATGGTTTAATTACTTTTCTTCCAATGAAAGTTCCTGTGTTCTGTTCTTTTTTCACTCTCCTTTGGTTGCCTTAACCATGATCCACACTTCTCTTTAATTAACCCTAACTGGAACACTTGAGTACCTCTCAGGACCCATGAGCCTGCAGTTGCCAGATTGGCAAGTGCCTCTTGGAAGTGAACCAAAACTGCTGTGTGATCTTTTTGGAAGATGTATTTTTTTGGAATTCTTCTCTTTTTCACTCAGCTATTATTTCTTGCTTTTTGGATTTTTTTGTAGATTCTACAAGATTTGTAATAACATTTTGATTGGAAGTTGCAATTTTTTTTCCATCTAGTTCTCTGCCAAATTTATTTTTGTATTCAGTCATTTCATGTGTGCAACAAGGAGCTGAATGACAAGGAGCTCCCCAGTGTTGACAACCAGATTTCTAACTAGTAGAAAATGTTCATCGTAGATATGGTGAAATAATTACAAAATGGTGGCAGAGAATTCAAGTGCATTTCCAAAGGTCAAATCATATTTTGTTTTAATATATTGCTTTTATGAATCTGCTTCAAAACAGTTTCACAGAAGAATGAGCCCCATGTGGATTAGCTCTGGTATGAGTAATGTGTAACTCTTTAAACTCGTTCAAAGTGGCATACAGCCTGGTGCCATCAGCCTAAAATGGGAGGCGACATCTTAAAGAGATTTTCTTTTGGACCTAGAATTGAACCCTGTGGAACACCTATAGGCTTCCTGAGAAACCTTGCTTTTATCCACATGCTTACGTGGATTTCTTTTTTCCCACAGAAAACTAATTGAACTCATTTAAATCAATGAATTTATTTATATACAAATACAATTTAGAGTTTTTTTAAGTTGACTGGAACTGCTGGTTAATCAAATATACTGTACTTGTACATGTTAATGTGAGCATACTGATATTTTATCTGTCATAAAATATATTAAGTGTTATGAAATTGAAAGGACCTTTAAAGAAGCCATTTGCCTGAAACGTTCAAGTTGATTAAATAGTTTTCATCATTAACTTAATCCTTTATTTTTTTTCCAAGCTTTTTGAGCAAACTGAACTTAACTACTTGGTAGTTTTTACTCGTTCCGTAGTTGGCCAAAAAAATGTCAATTTTGAAAAGTTGAGCAAGTTTAAATTTGTTTGCAGCTGTTTTTTTTTTTTTTTTTTCATTTTTTTCACTGCAGTGAGTTTTTCACTTTGCAGTCTTGCTTTATTCAGTCTTGCTTTAGTATTTCTTACATTTGTTTTGAGCATAAATGAAATGTTTTTGAGCCTGTGGTTGAACACAGATGCTGTATGATTTGACCCACAGCTTGGCCTACTTTTCTTTCTTCATTTTGAACTTGTTTGCATATTTAATCAGCTGTGGCTCTGCATCGTTTTCAGCCCTCTGTTTATGTTATTATAGTCCCAATTTGTCTGATTGGACAGTAGATTGTTGAATTTTGCATATATTTGTATCTTTATAAGGTTGCAAATATTTGAGAGGAGACATTCTTTAGTTTTTCTCTGAATGAATGTTCAGTGGTCACCACTATAACCTCTCAGCTAAAAATCAAGGTATAGTTTGTGCAATTGTTTGTTATACACATACTGGTCTGGAGTTTTGTACTCCAGATTCCTCCCTCATCAGGTGGACTGGTGAGTCTAAAGTTCTCAAAGCCAAAACAGACTTTAGGGATTTAATTCAGGTTCAACTTTCTTCAGAAATAGAGTTTTGAAGCTTCACTACATCTCATCAAAGACTTGTTTGCTTTTATGGTTGCAGCAAAATATCAAAGAGAAGCCGTGCAACAAGTTTTAGTATGGTGGATTAATGTTTATATCCAAGGCCAAATCCATGAAATCTCACATTTGAAGAGCTTTAAAGCGTTTTTTCTCTCATATGTTGGCTCTCAGCATCACCCTTCTTTTGTTGCAATGATCTGCTTTTTTGTCTTCATCTGTCTATATCCTTTTCCGTTCTCATATTGTTGCGTCTTGTTAACTCAATAGAAATGCTTTAGTAATGTTTTGTACAGTTTGTTCAGCCAAGGTCAGTAGAGCTCAGTTTATTATTACGGAGAATCAATGTAGACGAAATCTTCCAGTGTCATGAGAACATTACCGTCATTAACTATTTTTGACAGTTTACATGTTAAAAAGGAATCGCAGTATGACATTAAAATGGAAATAATACAATAGATTGAATGCATATTTGACATGGAAGTAGTGCATTAACAAAGACAGTTAAAATGTGAATGAAAACAATTCATTTAATCACAGCTTTTATGAAGGACAAACATGAGAATTGTAATATAAGTTTAAATGTGATAGATCTACTTTTAAAAGAGCTTGTTCTTCATCTGTTCCATTGTAACTGCGTGCATCTTTCTAAACGGACACAGCTGGCATTTCAAACAGGGTCAGGGTCAACTCTGACAAACCGCTGAGTTCGGTTTGAAACATGGAAATCAATTTAAAAGGAAAAAATATGGTGCAAAATAAGTGTTCAAATTATCCATGTTTATTTTCACTTTATTTTTGTTTATTTTTATTTTTACTACTCACTCATAACTGATCTAAACAAGGTAAAAGTTCAAAATGTATACAGTAAATATAAATACTGCTACAGACAGTAGTCAGGTAAACATGCTGCAATGTAAGAAAATACATGCAAATGAAAAACTCAGCAAAGAGGAAAACAATTTCATCATTGCAACACACGTGCAAATAGAGAAATGAGATGCAAATACTTATAAAAAAAAGCATATTGTGATAAAGTTCGTTATTTTCTGTAATGTACTGATAAACATTAGACGGTCAAATATTTCAGATTCCTTTACACTCAACTGAAGTAGTTCTACTTGTGTTGGTCCACTGTGTTTTATCAAGGGCAGGGTCAATCCAGCTTGCTATCAGGAGATTTTGGAGCATTTCATGCTTCCATCTGCTGAAAAGTCCATCACAGGCCGCAATCGAAGCATCATGGGCCTCCATAACACCTCAGCAGCACCACAGGCTGATTGCCTCCATGCCATGCCGCATTGAAGCAGTCATTTCTGCAAAAGGATTCACGTCTAAGTATTGAGTGAATAACTGAACAAAATTATTTGATTTTTCATGAGCTGTATGCCAAAAGCATCAATATTAAAACAATAAAAGACTTAAAATACTTCAATTGAGTGTAAATGAATCTAAAATATATGAAAGTCTGATGTTTATCAGTACATTACAGAAAATAATGAACTTTATCACAGTATTCTAATTTTATGAGAAGGACCTGTAGATAAGCATGCTTAAAATATAGAAACATTCTGCTTATAGAAAATGTGGCTATATTGAAACCTGCTGCAAATACAGAAACACAATGCATATAAATGTTACAACCCCCGTGTGTTGTAAATGTTTATTATTTATATTTACAATGTACTTGTGTATTTTATGTGTTTTATGTGATTACGTGAAATTGGTGACGTCATCTGTTTATGATCAGGTGATGAACGGGGCGGACTACATAAGACCCGCGTCAGCTCCGCTCGCCCTCAGTCCGATCGATGCGTCTCTCTTTTTTTTTTTTTTTTTGCCTTTCTCCCGTCAGTTTAATTTGTGACTCTTCGTGAACCTCATTTGAGCTTTTAGCTTCGAGATCGTCTCGATCTCTTCGTGAGAGGTTCTGTGTCCGTGTCACTCCCCAGAGTGCAGCGTCTCACCTGCAGCCTCCGCTGCTAGAAAGCACTCATCTCCCGTTTTGCCCTCCCCCCCCCACTCTCAGGTTTGGCTTAAGCACTCTCAGTTTAGCTTAGTTCTTCGTTTTTCAGTGTATCATTAGCTTTGTTATTGTTTCACACTTTCGATTACCACAGCAGTCGTATGTTTCGTTTACAGCTCACCTTTTAGTTTATCCAGGTCCCTTTCGTAACGTTCATCTGTTAGTTTAAGCTACTTTGGAACAATCCAGGGACTGGTTTCGTTGGTGTGCGGTGGTACGGCTTGTGTGTGTGTTGTGTGAACCTGTATGTTAATTAGTTTGTTCTTTGATTTCTGTAGCATTCATTGTATTGTTTATTTATTTGAACTTGATTGTAATACAAGGAGTATTTGAGTTATTCTTAATCGTGTTTTGTATGGTTTATAGTTAATAAATTATAGTGTTTTGAATTGCAGGAGTTTGTGTTGTGTATTTGATAGCTTGCTTTTGAATTAATTTTCTTCTAGTTATACTTCCTCAATGTGTGGTCCGAGAGCTCGTTCCATCTTGCGGGCTAGGGGTCGTAACAATAAATAATCATGCTTAAAATAGAGAAACATGCTCCAAATCGATACATATGCTGCAGGTATAGAATCATGCTACAAACAGAGGAATGTGTTGATTACAGAGAAACGTGCTGCAAATAGAGAAACATGCTCCAAATAGACAAAAGTGCTGATAGAGAAAAATGCTGCAAATGGAGAAACGTGCTGCTTAAACATGCTGCAAACAGAGAAATGTGTTAACCATAGAGAAACATGTTGCAAATAGAGAAGCATGTTGCACATAGATAAAACACTATATAGAGAAACACAATGTAAATAGAGAAACTCACTAAAAATTGGCACAGGCTACAAAGCAAACAAGGAGATTATCTCAACATTGTTTTGTTTACTCGCTCCTTCGATGGCAGTACTGCTGTATTTCACAAACAAGTTGAAAAGACAAGAAAATCAGGAGCTTTCATATTCCTGTTTAGACAGCATTGTTCACCATTCATCAACGAGGACCAAAACACAACCAGATTTGCTGATTGCTATTTTATTGAATGAGGAAATGAGGGAAATGGTGAATAATTGAGTGGGTGAGAGGAGGGAAAAGGAACCAGGGGGAGTGGTAGGAGAGTAACGTGGAGCTCTGGTTGAAGCTCCAGATGATGGGTAGGGAATACAGAGACTTATTATGGAGGTTCCATCTGTCTTGTTGAAAAAAATAGGATGATTTCAACCCTCATGATGCCGCCGGAAAAGGAGGTAATGAGAGAGGATTGATGGAAGAGGTAGGGAGGGTGGGACTGAGAGAAGATACATATAATGGTGTGGGTCAGGACAGTTTATGAAGGATGATGGAATGAGATGATTGGTTGAGGTGTGGAAAGGAAACACTGAATATTGTGCCACATGGGGACAAATATGCATGCACCCACGCATGCTTTGACAGATGAGACCTAGATTTACAAGTGTTACATTTTTTTCACTCTCCAATTTTTGAGGTTCTGACCCATTTTCTTTCACTACTGTGTTCTTTCTTTTCTAGTTTGATTGGCGAGTGGCGAAAACCCTCCGTTTTAAACCCTCTGGTGTTTCTACGTGATATGCAAACCGAGAAACACTATCAAAATATTGGTTTCTGTGCTGAGGGTCCCTTGACAGCCATCTGCTTTGCTTTTTGATGGCTTCCCCTCTGCCCGAATTCCCACAGATGTTTAGGAAGTCACTTTGAGCAGGCAGGTAATCGCCTGCCACTAGCAGTGCAAGCCTACAGCACTTCACTGCGCCCGCTGCTAATTATGAACAAAACATGGTTAAGCCATGTTAATTCACTGCCGGCTGTGAGTCACTGCGATTAAAAAAAGGCACAGATACAAGGTTTGCTTAGGGAGATATGGGAAGGAATTAAGCTAAAACAATAGAACTACAGAATAGACTTGGAGAAAAACGGGGTTTATTTTGGTAGCTCATCTTTGATTACAACTAAAAAGAAAAGTAAATCCCTCCATAAAAGTTCTTTTTTTGCCTCTTTTTACTCACACAACTCTAGTGCTTCTTTATAATACACACTATGTTTTCTAAACAGTTTCGATTGTAAACGAAGCAGAGAACTGTCAGTATGCAGCAAGCACATGGAGTGAAGCATAAACACATGATACATTGGCATCTTCAAAAGGCCTCTGATTATTGATCTGCTTTGGCATTTTTAATCTGCTCGCAGAAGCAGTGTTTGGAGGACTGGAACAGGTGAGAGGCTGTGCATGCATCTATCTTTCGAGCTATCGCTGTCAATTACTAATCCTCAAAAATTGATCTATGACAATCTCTGTATGTTTGCCCTTTTCTCTGACACTGCTTTTTTTCTGGAAAGTGATCAACAAAATGGCTTAGCCAGCAAAATCTCTCTTCTCAAATCATGGTCAGATGTGACCAAGGGAGACTTTCAGAATGCTCCATATGGTGAAGGAAATGTGGACATGTGTTCTGGTTACGATTGCTAGATTAGTGTGTAATCTTTCTTTGGAGGCCAGAGTCTGTGAGGGGGGCAAATAGGAAGTACCCCTGATTGTAGGTCAGGACAAATCCCTTTTTACAGGATCGTATACTGTAAGCCTCGCTCTGAGTTTATAAGTGTATAGCTTTCAATGTTTAATTATAGTTTCTCGATAAGTGTCTAAACACATTTGGCCTTATTTCAATGTGTTATAAGCTGAATACATGTTTTTTACAGCTGTCCACAAAAACATAAGATTGTATACTTTCATTTAGCAATTTTAAAACCGAAAACAACCAAAATATACATTACACAGAAGACCCTTAGAAGTCTGGGGCCTTTTTGTGTGTGTTTTTTACTAAATTTGCTCTAATAAATTCTCTTTACAATTTTATCTTTAAACTTCCTTTTCTGCGACAATGCTTGATTTCATTTTTTTAGTACAAAAGTACAGTTCTTAGTAGTAAATATTGTCTATTTTACACCAAAATCTCCAAAAATAAGAACAAACAGTTTTTAAGTTTTATAACAAAAATAAAGTGTTGAGACAAAAAAAAATCTTCCCAAAATGCAAAAATAAGGTCAAAACAATGTGAAAAATGTATTAAAAAAAACAGGCTAACCTTTCCTAAACCTTTTACACTGTTCCAAGCACTTTTTGTGCCTGAACTTCAGCCATATCACAGGTCTTGTACTTCCAATGGTCATCCCTTCTTTTCACCACTAGATGGCATTGATGGCAACGCTTTGGTGTGTGTAAAATGAAAGACAATTGCACAATTTGTCACATTTTAATTTGAATTACCTTCCAAATTATGTGGCGTAACTTGTAATATGTGTTTAAAACATAAAATATCAAAACTAATAACCTTTTGTAAACCTACACATTATATTTGAAATAAAAATTAAACAATTAGATGGGTTGTGTCATTCCTATTTAATTAAAAATAGACGTTGTGATTGGCACACACACACACACACGCACGCACACACACACACACACACACACACACACACTCACACCGGTCCATGCAGAGGCTTCTATGGATCAATTAAATTAGAAACTTATAACGAATGATGTTGGTTGTGACAAAGGTCAAAGTTCTGCTCAGACTTGGATTTCCGGTTATCAGCTGATTGTTGTTTGTACAATGGCCCCCATGTTGGTTCGTTTGGATTTTAACAGAGTCATGGTTGCCCGGAACCAAAGTGAAGTCTCCTTGTTTGATGCGTGGAAACAAATGATTTCTGCAAGTGTTCTGAAATAATTTGCTAGTGTTGTATGTATATATTTTTAATTTCAAACATAACTTAAAGATTTTTTTTTCTCACTATGGTCATTAAAATTGCATTGCTGCCGGAGTCTTCAAGGTCATTTTATTTCAACCGACTAACAAACTCACTCTGTCCTTGGGTTGAGTTGCATTTTCAATCAGTTTGACTCATTCTTTGAGGTTAAAACAGACAGCCTGTAAAATTGACCGTAAACAGTTATAAATAATAAATAAACTTTTGTCTTTTAAGAAATATGGCATCCAAAAATGAGTTGAATAATGCCTGGAAAAGATCAAAGTCAAAGAGTCCAGAGAGAAACTTGTGGAAAAATGAGTTCACAGTATGATAAGAAATGGGAGATGAGCCTTTCATATTAACTGTGCCTTTGTTCCACAACGTCAGGTGCCGGAGAGCCATGGATGAAATAGAAAAGAAAAAAATTCCCTTTAGAAATGAAACTCCTTGTAATATTACGCCTTGTAGTACTTATTTTGCCAACATTTTGGACATGTTCATCCCTTGCTGGCCTTGAACGAATGCCCTCAAAGGACTATGGGCAAATATTACAATACCCAAACGTTTTCCACTGTAAAACTGATGTTAATTACAATATCTTTCTCATTCCGTGAAAGAAGTTGGCCAAGGCTTCAAAAAAATCATGCAGTGTTACGTCTCCTAAGCACAGATCATTTTTGGAATTAAAATTTTGTTAAGGAGTAAATCTTTCTAGACAAACATACAGTTGTGCTCAGAAGTTTACATAACGTGCCAAAAATTTAATTTCTTGGCCATTTTTCAGAAAACAATATAAAGCCTTTTTTCACTTATAGTTGGGTGAACATTGGGTGAAGCCATTTATTGTTAACCTACACACCCAGGCTCTTAAATATTTTGTTTTCCATTAATTAAAGCCAGAAGCCTCTTGAGGTAGTTGTCGATGAGGTTCTTTATCTTCTCTGCCCATTCTTCTTGGCGAAAAATTGTGTCTTGTATGAACAGCACATTTGAGTTATCTCCCCAGAGTGGTTCAATGCTTTTGAGGTCAAGAGACTGAGATGGTCACTCCAGAACCTTCACTTTCTTCTGTAATCAATGAAAAGTGGACTGTGTTTTGGACTGTTGTGTTAGAATATCCAGTAATGTCCCATGTGCAGTTTTCGGGCTGATGAGAGCACACTTTCCTCCAGTATATCTGAGCTCCAAAAGCATTTAGAGCTCAGACATCCCCAAAACTTCAGTGACCAGTCTCTGTATTTCACAGCGGGGTTGTTTTGTCCATGTTTGCTTAAATGTAGTGTTTATGGTTGTAACCAAAAAGTTGCATTTTGGTCTCATTGCTTCAAATACCTTTATTGCAGAAGTTTGGAGGCTTCTCTGAGCTGTTTGATGTATTGTAAACAGGCAACTTGCGGCATTTGCATAGTAATGGGTTATTCTAGCAACTCGACGATGCCACACATTTTTTTAAGTGTCCCCTTATTGTGCTTAAACGGCCACACCCCATTGCCCAGAATTCAGAAATGCAAGTGCTTATAAGCTTGAGATCAGGGTGATTTGGAAAATTTGTGTTGTCGTGTTGATTTAAATAGAGTAAACACAGTTTAACAAAAATGTCTTCACCAAACCACTAACGATGAGTGGAAAAATGCCAGAAAAATTTTGAGCACATCTCTTTTTGCTGAAACAAATGCTTGTAAAGCTGCAAGAAGTTGTGCTGGTAGCCTCAGGCTTCTTGTAAATATACATAAATATACATACTGAAAATGAATTAATTGCACTGTTTTAATTCACAAATTACAAATGTGCTTGGCTTCTCAATTGTGTGTTTTTCACAGGAGACTGCATCACTGTCAATAAAACACAAAGTTAAGGGGTGCTTTTTACTTTGCTGATTTACTGTTTTCATACTGTTCAAACCCTCCACCTTCCTTTTTGTGTGCTCACAAAACCTTTATTGCTTTGTTATTGCATTTCTAAATTAGAGTCTTTGACATTTGCAACAGCTGTCCAATAATAGCCAACATGGATTCATCTATTGCATGTCTTTTTAGTCATGATGTTATTCAATTTATTTGGATTTAAAAAAGGCTCTCTCTAAGAGGCTGGGCAGAAACATCCTATTAGTGAAATTAAATCCTTCTTTTATTTCGATGATCATTGACATTCTTATCGTCTAAGTGTGAAACGATGTTGTAGACAAAAGGAACTGCCAAGTGAAATTTTCTTCACCTAAAATGGAAAAAAACATAATGTTTCTAGCAAGAATTAGGGTTTCCAACATGAGAAGAAATTTTTTTTTTCTTTTTATTCCCTTTCGACAAGCTAGTCTGCCCACCATCTCAGCTCATTCCTCGCTTACTCCACAGATGTTTACCCTGAGTGTCCGTAACCAAACCTAATTATCTACTTTTTTTTTTTTTTTTTTTTCGCTAAATAGCAGCGTCCTTCGCTAAACACCAACCATCAACCAAAGGCAGCCATTGGGAATAATTTTTTCTCCATCGGTTTTGTATGGCAGCTCAGAAGCGCACAAAACTCGAATGTTGTATAAAATATTTTCAAATAAAGCACTTTTTCATCCAACGAGTCCAATATGTTTTTTGTTAAGTTTTTTTTTCTTTTTTCGATTTTTGTACAGCACTTTGCGCATCAATGGCTGTATTAAATTGCGCTATTTAAGTGAACTAAACAAACAAAATAGTGACTAGAACACGTAGAAGAAATGCAATATTTACAGTCTTGCTTTTGGAGTCGGGAGACGACTCTTTAGGAACGCAGCTGGTCAACACAGTTTTGGGAGGTGATAATACCAAACCACTTTTATGACAGATGTTGGCTAAGGAATTTTAGAATGATCAAAACAACATTTCAAATGTTGCACAATGAAATCTGTCCATTTGCTATTGCATTGAGATATATTATTGTAGTAAATGCACATATTGTTCTTTCTAAATGTATGCACATCTTACCGTTTCCATTCAGCATTTTTTTTATGCAATATTCCAAAACGTGCATAAAAATGGGGGATGGAAACTCCATCCATCTAAATTGTTTTTTTAGGTCTAAACTGCAATAGTAAAAAAAATAGACAAAAACAACACATACTTACAAAAATTATGAGATACACTCTCAAAAAAAATGTTTGTGTGAATTCAAACTTTATATTGACCATTTAAGACTCAGAACATCGCTGTTAACTCCCAAACCAATGCATTCTGAACCAGTTGTATTCCCATGATTTTTGAAATCAGAACAACATCTATGTTACTTTTTGACTCGATTTAAAAAAAAATATATTGATTATTCATCCAAACGCTGAAAAGTTTATTATGTGTTTTGCTCGGTACATCTCTAAAAGTAAAGTTCATAGCATTACATCTCCCTTCCAGCCTCCACAGGGTGACTTCTCTTCAGCTTGAACTGAGCACAGAGGTTCATGAGTGTTGACAAAATAAAAGTGGATTCTCAGGTGCTACCCAAGAGTAGATGGTACTAAAAGTGCTGAGGGCAATACGGAGGAAGGTGTGGAATAAGTGTAAAGTTTTCATAGTTTAAGGTTGCAGCAGTGCATTAGGTTGCAAGTCTTGGGGCTCTGTGCTGCAACTCCATACAAAAAATAAATGCTGAGAAACTAGCTACAGTGCACTTGTGGGACCTCAGATGCAGACCTTTTAAGAAAAGGCTGTATATTAAGCAGTGTGCAGCGAGATATACTGAGAGAATAAGAATGTGATTATCTTCATTTCTGATTTTATTCATTTTGAGGGAATTATAAGGTGGCTATCTTTTCAGAAAAGCATGACCATGAAAGTCAGATAATTAATGCAATATTTACATTTTAGAACTAAGAATATTTCACAGTAATAGCAACAATTATACGATTCTTTCAATCCTGTAAATGTCAACTCAAATCTGAGTTTCTTGCTGATCCATCAGTCACAACAGCATGATTCTAAGCCAATTAAAATGATGCCAGATTTGTTTGATATGGAGCACATAATGGTGACTCTTGAATACTTAATACTGTAGAATTCCCATAACAAACACCAAAAGCTATTAATATTTATTTTTAACCACTAACATGTTCTGTAGTTCTACAAAGAGAGTCTGAATGATATGTTAAGATATGGAAAAGCAGTCTGAAGGGCAATACAGAAATGTAAATGTAAAACATGCGATGGTTCACAAAAGGCAGCTAGCAGACCAGAATCATAAGCTCGACAGTGATTAAACTGGGATATGGAATGAACAAGGAACACGAGTCGATTGACAAAGTTGAGTATGAAATGATCTGGTTTTTAAAGGTTGACATGGCTGGAGGGATTACAAGATAATTGGTGGAACCTTGGTGGATATTACAGATAGTTTGGTGTTCTTTTATGGTTTTGTTTTACCAATTGGTGCAAGAAATGTTATTTGAAGATTGTGGCTTGTTATTAATATGGCACCATACTGATGAAATTAAATGTTTAAATTAAGATTTATGCACTCCAAGGTTTGGAGTGAGATAGAGGGGGAGATTGTCAAGGAAATGTTGCTTGATTGTAAAGTTAGCAGGGATAACCAGCAGTTTCGTCTTTGCCATGTTGAGTTGTATGTGATGGGCCTTCGTCCATGTTGAAATGTCACTAAGATGGTCTGGTAGTCGAGTTGTAACAGTCTTCATGATAGAAAGCCAGGTGGAGTTAAGTGGGCTATGGATTCCTACTGGTCAGTTAGCATTCCCACTGGTAGAGTCACGAATTGTGAAGTGGATGAATGTCAATGGAGTGCTGTAATCAATATAAATCCAAAGGTCTCTGACAGTCACATTTGAGAACATGGATAAAAAGGGGATTCAGAAATGTAAAATGCTTTAAAGGAAGCATTGTTAGACATGGACACTTATTTCAAGTCACAGAACATGTTTGTAATGCAATTGTGTCCATTTATTTTTCTAGATTCATCTAGGATTTGAAGAAAATGTACCTTTTAATTTCAAAATAAGATTGAATACATGTGAACCATACATTTGTACAATAAAAATTGTGTTTGTTGATACGTGTTCCTGAATATCACATGAAAATGAATTTGAATGATCAAAAAACGTCCATTTCTACTTTTATCTCTCAATGAGAAATATGAACACATATACTTTTTTTAAGGCCATTAACTCATTTTACCTTTTAAAAACTATGTTGATATGTTCTTTGCACATCCATTATTATCATCCAATCCTGATGTTCCAAGATTTCGTCTTGTAATTCAAACACAATGCTGCTAGGAGTTGAACAGAACATCTTAAAAGAGAATTTAGATAGTTCTCATGGAATGTTCTCAGATGAATAAAACAACAGAACCAGAGACAAAGGATCAAAGGGTGTAAGTGTAAGACCCCCCAAAAAACCATAAGCGGGGCACGTCAAACTACACAAGTATCTCCATTGGTTTTCATCTGAATGTACACGACACACCTGGAGTAGAACCCTATGCATTGTGAGAGTAGATCACCATCTGACAGAAAGTTCAGCCGAAGTAAACTTTGACATGCGAAAACTCGTCTTTGGATGTGACTCAAGCCACTTGAATAGAGAGGTCAAACGTGTGAGTTTTATTAAGACTTAGAATATATCCTGTCACAATAAAGATGCACGGCTTGTTACATTTTTGAACGGCATAAAGCGGATGCATCTGTATGTGTTGAGATTTTCATGTTGAATTAGGCCTGAAAATGTGATTAGCTGGAATCTAGTTATCAAGGTTTGAAATCAATAATAGACTACAGGAAGAACAAATTGGAAATGTGGAGTAATCAATAGCCATTTTCCATCCAAAGTTGTGAATTAAATGTATGCACAAAAACTGGAAAATCTGATACAATTTTCACAAATAAAGCCCTGTTTCCATCCAATGAGTCCAAGAGAACAACAGTCACTTGCTGAAAAACTGGTGCAAAGTATCAAAATAAAAATGGAAGTTGCTGTATTAGACGACAGACTTTGGAAAAGGAATAATGACCGAAACAACATTTGAGATGTTCAAAGACAGAAAATGTATTGCATTACTTTTTATTGACTAAATCCATTTTCATCATAGTTGATGTGCATTTTTTTTCTTATCGGATACAAAGTTTTTCCAAATCAGTTGTGTGCATAATTTTTGCGACCATTTTTATCGCAATTTTTATTTGGCGATTTTAAAAATTGTTGTTTAAAAATTAAGCTGGGGTTGTACAAAAAAATGATACTTAAAAAAACCTTTCAAAAGTAATTTATTAGAGCAAGTTGTAAAACAACAAGCAAAAAGGCCCCAAACTTCTAAGGGTTAAGTAAAACGTCACAAATTGTTTTTTTTTTTGAGAACCAATTAATAGCCTAAACAGTACTTTTAAGATTTAGCCCCTCATGCACATCAACAGTTTAAAGTATACTAGAATTTTTCCAGGTAGAAATGTTCCTGGTGCTTTGTAATCTTTTCCATTTACTCCTTTCTGCATGACACAATGTTCCCACCAAATAGCACCAACATAATGACTTATAATTTCTACACTTTATCTTCTTCGGATAAGTGTGCAGGCTAAAAAAACACAGGGATGTAAATCCATTTCTAGCATTGTAGGTTTTTATTTTTCAAACAAACAAAACTGGAGGGCTTTAGTCGACCCTCCAGCCCTCTTATGTTCTGTGAAGTAATGGATGGTTTTCCCTTGAGCAATTGGCTGCAGCTTCAATGAAAAGTATTACCCTTTGATTTGATTTAAAAGCATATATAGAGTATGCACACACCCACACAGTTCCATCAAACATAATCTTATTTTCTTGGATTGTATTCAATCTCTTCAAGGAATTCTAGTCAGGTTGCAGCAATTCGATTAAATCCTCTAAGCATGTATTCTTAAGTTGACTGTGTAGATCTATTGCACAAAGTTAATCATTGTATTGCACAGTTTCATTCAACCCTCCACTGTCCCACCCATGGGAACCTGTATCTAGCTATTCATTTCCCCCTCTCACATCAGCATGCCAAAAGGCTCTCATAATTCTCCTGCCTTCTACAGTTTTATAACTCTAGCTGACAGATCTATTGAGCGGCTTTGTTGGTAGAATACACGCTAACTACCGATTGAACCCAACCCCTTCTCTCGCTATCAAAGGTAACCAATTAATCAATGAGGATAATTAGTTAAATAGATTGTGAGTTGCATTTTTGTCATGTGGATCTCTCAGAACAGCATATTGTAAATCACCAATCACTAGAGGGTGCAGTCGAGCAGACTTTTATACCTCCGGTGAGATGGTATGGTGCATGCTGAACATTTAATTGGTTTGATTCAGTGGTTCTTCCTCTGAAAGCCTGGAACCCACGCATCAGATATCAGAAGACAAGAGGACACCGATGAATTTCAAAAAGGAAGGGCTTTGTTTGTGAAATACAAACAATATTTCTTGAATATTTGTTACCACGATAAACAATGACTGTTGTAATATCCTAAATTTATGATGAACATTTTTAAAATGGGACCCATGAGCGTCTGTAGCAAATTGCTTGAATTGAACCATGAACATCAAAACCATGTAGTATCTGTTGCTAATTAAAGCACTTTGTTTAAACTGAAAATTCCAATCATTTGAGTCGTCCACTATACCCTTTTGATTGAGAGATCCATGTCATGGCAGTCAGAACAAGGCTCTAAGAATTAGATTTTCATTAATTTACCAAGCAACCCAACCAAAATGTGTTATCCTGCCTAACAAGGGTCATCCTTGGGCTAAATGGGCAGTATGTGGGCATGTACCTGGCCTTAATGTATGGACCGACTGGGTTCCTTCTATTATGGAAATTCTGGTAGGTTCCTGAAACCTAGTGGGTTCATGTTGTCATGACTAATGTGTAGAAAAGAGATTGTTTGTGTATTTTATAAACCCAAAATGTTCTCAAAGGTTTGTCTGGAAACTGATTGCTTGTGAAATGAATTGAAGAACAAGGCTATTTTTAAGTGAAAATTTATTTTGATATTTCAAACAAGCATTTCAGCTCTGTTTAGTGCTCAGCATACACGAGGATTTCAAACCCTAAACTCATGCACCGCAAGACTAAAAAACAGTACTCAAAAATGTAACAAAAAAAAAAAATCCTATTTTATCAGCTGCAATGTTTTACTGGGCAATTGCCGGGTAACTCATTTTGAATTTGTAGATAAATAGATGATTACATATTTGAAACATACAAATAATTTTTTTTTAGTACCCCCACACAATCAAACAAGCCACTCGCAAACACCCAATTCCCTGGACATTCCTCACGTAGTGAATACATTTATACATTAAAGGATTGCCAAAGGTTAGCCAGCAGCCTTTTGGTTTAAAGAAACCCACAAAATTCAGGGACTTCTTGTGTTAAATAAAAAATAAAAAGTTAGGTAACCCTTCTTTTTAAGTAATAGGACTGAAAGTAGCAAAACTTTATTTAGTAAAGAACTAGCAAATAAATGATAAAAAGCCACATGGTGCACATGATTAAATTCAGCAAATTCAGTTATTTACCAAAGACGTGGATTTTTACACTAAACTAATGGAAATGATGAAATAATTAGAGTAACTGGATAGTATTTTTTTTTAATGGCACTTTAAGACATCTTCACAAAATCATCCAATTTGTAAATAAGAAATTGAGAGAACTTAATTTCCCATGGCCTTTTAAAGATCCAAGTGACGCAACTTCCAGCTGAAAAACAGATTTATGGAAATTCCCAAGATTGTTGGGAGGGGAATGGGTAACAGGAATGAATAAAACATTTTTTTAATCTAAGAAAGTATAGATATTTCTGTGAACAAATGTAGACTGGTACCCCGAGATACGAAATTAATCCATTTCAGGGTGACGTTAGGATCGTGAACATTTCGTATCTCGAAGCTCGTCAGTCATTTCGTATCTTTCGTATTTCAGATCTTGAAGTTTTACATGTAAAACACCTAATCCGTGCAATGACTCTCAGAAACGACAGTATAAGTATATGAAAAAAATGAAAACCAGAGAAAAATAAGTAACATTTCTTCAATCCTTAAATCTACACATTGTTAAGGTAATAAATGAAAATAAAACTGAATAAAATACATAATATGTGCACAAATGTGAAACCTTACCTTGCGAGTGAGGCAAAGTGCCAGAGGAGGTTAAACGGATGGCAGAAAACATTACGGCACTACTTTTAAAAGTTATTTTTCTCAAGATATATCACTATTTATCAACACCAACACAGGTGCAAGCACAAGCACAGAGAGTACCGAGCGTACTGGAGAGAGCGCTTCTGAGAACGCGTCACAGGGTTTCTCTAACTTGCGCTACAGAATAGCATTTTCCACTGAGGTCAGTTCCATATAGGGCATATTGTAAATAACATTTTTTTTAATCTATTTGACTAATTTGGATACAAAATTATATTTGTCATTAGATTGAGTTGGTATTTTAATAGTTAAGCTATCCAACAGTTTGTGTCTATTTTAAATTGACCTTTCCAGTATAGGCCAACCAGTATAAAAATGTAACTCCCTTTAGATAAAGTGACTCAGAATTTAATTTTTAACTCGCAAAGAAGCTGCTCCCATTGCTCCTTGACCACTGTGTCTGCACCTTTTATATCGTTTTGAGGTCTTTCTTTCACCCAATGACCTGATCTTCACACATTTTGAAACTCTCTGAAATCCATAAACTCTCCAAAGTGTGCAAGTCAACTGATCAATAACAGGATGACATTTGTAGGGAAATTGACAGATGTGAGTGAGTACTCGTGTCTTTGCCATTCTGAACACTTGAGGAGATGTCTCCAAGCCATGCATTAACCATAAATCAGTCTATAGACTTTCTTCTTTAAGATTTATGTTCCAAAGTGAATCCTAAATTAGAACAGTTTAAAATGTTCCAACATGCTTTATTTTTCTCTTATATTGCCTTAGAGGTAGGGTGTGCTAGTGCAGAGGGGAAACATGATAAAATTAATAAATAACAGATTTATTTTTTGAGGTTTCAGACCAAACCTATACATTATCTTGTCGGTAAAGCTTTTTCAAAAGACAAAACATGCAAATACTGATATTTTATCATACAAATCCTTGCACAGCATTTGAAGAGTTTTCCCCGAAAGGTCATCTTAATCAGGGAGTGCTCTGATATGAAGCAGAGTGATGAGCGTCTGCAGCCAATCTTCTATGAGTAGAAGAGCTTTAAGCAGTAGTGAGCACCAGCATAGCGGATGATGAGCCTTTCCACTTAGGCCTAATGATGGCAGATTAAGCCTTGATTAATCATTGATCTCTATATCCCTCTCTCCTTAAGACTGAAGGATATAAAGATCCTTAAAGGCCCATGTCCCCCCCTGGGCTGAGCTCATTATGGGGAACTATTGAGAATGCACACTCTCTTTAAATCATGAGTCTTGCCTCGTGCATCTTTTCTCTCCCCTTTTCAGCCACTGGCTAAAATTACATTAAATTGCAGCTACAAGGTAGCTTTATTCTGAAATCCAAAGAAAGAACAAGATGACTAAGGTAAATGTGTGCCTTTTCATTTGGTACAATTATATGATGGATATGATATAAAATAGCTTTATTTTTGCAAGTTTCAAATAAACCAAATGTAGTTCTTTGGACAAAAAGTATGAAACATTAATTTCACAAATTTTATTTAAAAACCTGAAAGTTCACCACCATAGGGTGGCGAGTATGAACATACAAGGCACACTGTCCGAAAGTTTGAGGTTTCTGTGTTATACCCCCCCCCCCCCCCAGTGAGGAGAAGGGGTGGACGGTGGGTGAAGCTCGGGCTAAGTCAAAGAGAGGATGGACAGGACTGCCTTAAATAATGGAGTGAGTAATAATTCGATTGAGAGCAGCTGATGACATCCCCTTATCATTCCTCCTGAAACTTGTTTACCAAACATCATTTGTGGAATGAAAATGGCTCCTGTGAAAGTTCCAGAACTTTCAGGGTTTAAGGCTTTAATTAGGTGCATATTATTTGTTATTGAATAAGTCAGTCTTTTTTTGTCAATTTTTGGTTAAATTACATAACTTATTTTAAGGATGAACAGGGACCTGGTGCCACATGAATTTTAAGGATGAATACCTTTATTTGAGGCATTTTGGCATTTATAACCTTTTCAACCTTTGAACAAAATTTGGGCTCAATAATGAGTATGTTGATGCCCCCTAAAAAATCCACCCAGGGTGTAATAATAATCAGAAATCTCTGGTGTTACACACAGAAATTTTACCTTCTGTATTTTTGAGTAGTGGTGTGTGTCTTGTTTTTGGTCATAATAGAGCATTTTAGATTTATTTAGATTTATTTTAGTTATTAACCATTTACTGGTCAAAACTTGTTTTGGGTTTGGCACTTTGCACACGGTCCATAAGCCATTCTCTCAGTTGACTGCTCATAAAAAGCAATGTATTTCAGCAAAGGTGGAGCAACATATATTGACAAAAATAGTGTAATTTGTATGCTACGTAACACAGATAAAGAGAAGTGTTTTTATGCTTCTGATACTTTTTAGGAAGCAGAGAAAGGTTGCCACTTATGGCACAATGTTATTTATCATTTACACATTTTTTCAGATTTATTTTTGGGTCATTTTGTGCCGTTATTGGATAAGACAGTAGAAGGCAGGAAGCAAGTGGGGAAAAAAAAGGGGAAGAAGGCTGGGACATGGTCTGCAAGCTCAGGATTCGACCTCAGGTCGCCCTGTGAAACCATGCTGCATATGTGTCAAGTGCATGATCCACTACACCAAGGACCTCAACAGTTTTGGATATTATACATTTTTAATTATTTCAGTTTAATTGTTCATCTTGTTCGGCTTATTCAGCCCATCACATCGCACATTGGCTCTTGTGTTTTGTATACAGGGGATGGCTATGGACTAAGACAAACATTTCAAGGTGGGAACTATAATCTGGACCGCAGGACGAATGCACAAACTCTGCCATTCACAATCACAGAATGTGTGGGAATCATTTTGCATGTACATAAATGAAAGCTAACTATGCCTGCATACCGCAGATTATAGTTTCTTGTGTCAATTAGCATGCAGCACTGAGTTGTCAAAATCTATTTGTGTGAGAGACAACCCGACTACAAACCTAATGAATGAAAGCTACATTCATTAAAACTGCTGTTTCATAGATCTTAATGTTGACTGAGACTTGTATATCAACTAAAGCGTTAGTCTATTTTTTCCAATTACAGTGACTGTCAGTGTTTAGGAGGCCAAAGTGGTTGATCTGTCAACACAATCCCAAAGGAATAGCTTTGAGTCGAGTGAGTGCCACAAATAGTGTTTGAAGGGCACATAATATAATGACTGAACAGAGGGTCGATCCAAAGGTGGTCCGTATAAAGAGTAATTAGGGAAGTCGCACCTTCTCTTTGTATAAAAAGAAAGGCCAGTGTTTTGGAGATGTTTTCAGTGGTGGCCACCTTCAAGAGAGAGATGCCTGCTTTACGTGAGTGGAATCAAAGCTGCACTTGTCGCTATTTATCTGCCTGTGCCACCTGGTTGGTGGGAGAGGGATTTGCAGCTTGCTTTCAGCTGTTTGCCTTTTGGGTGTATAAGAAGGTGCAGGAGTTTTGAAATGGATTGTATATTTGTGAGTTAGATGGTGATGTATCCCTCCACTGAGTGCAGATGGATAGTTTGTGGAAAAAAGACTGAATGAGAGATTGATTGGAGAAATGGAGATGGGAAGTTTTTTGTACTGTAGTGATTTTTCTGATGGCCACTCAGGGAGAAGGGATGACGGACCTGCTGTGTGTGTAGTGAGAAAGAGAAGAGACGGATTGATAGAGGAGGTTTGTGTGCTCTGAATAGCTTAATATCTCTTGTGTAGTTGATCTCATAATTGAGGAGAAACATGATTTGGATAAAAGTGATCAACGGGGGGCTATGCTTTGACAAAAGCTGTAACATCTGTGTCACTGATGTGGAAATACAGGAGGGTAATCATAATCAGGTTTAGGGTGAGGAGAGAGTGGAGTGTGCTTAAAAAGGGAAGAACTTGGAAAAAAATTTTGAGTTAAGATCGAAAAATCAAATCCACCTGACCACTTTTCTTTTAAATGATTAAGAGAATACTTTTTTCAGAAATGTCTCTGTTCTCCATCATTCCTAGTATTTTTTGTTGTTCCATCATCAAAAACATGTCTTTCATGCTTTCATGTTTGTGTAATACTAATTCTTTTTTGTGAGCTCTTGATGTCCTTAGCATCACCCACAGACCAATCAGATTTATTGCTAGTGCAGCTCACCTCGATGCAAATCTGACACACTTTCTGACCCATAAGTGTGAGAGCTGCAGACCCGTTTTGAAGAACAATACAGCGAAAGTGGGTTTTCTGTCAATTATGATGTAATATATGTTAACTCAGACCCCAGTTGTCCCAGTGGGGAGAGACTGTCTGAAAAAA
Organism: Danionella cerebrum; assembly: GCA_007224835.1. NCBI lineage: Eukaryota > Metazoa > Chordata > Actinopteri > Cypriniformes > Danionidae > Danionella > Danionella cerebrum. The sequence continues at coordinate 225,559 of SRMA01027232.1, forward strand.
TAGTGATGAGGCCGATGGAACCATTCCATGACAAAGGGCAGAAATGTTACCACAGATAATTTCTTCACATCTCTGTCACTTGCACAACAACTTTTTAGGTGTAAAATGAACATCCTCTGCACAGTTAAAAAGATTTGCAGAGACATTCCTTAATGTGGTAGTCAGACAGATTGCAATGAATTCAACACTCAGGAATGTTGCAGGTCTGTTGTGGTTCTATGTTTATTTGTTTCTAATTTGAGAATCAACACCTCCAAATGTGGCCTATGAAATAACAATTTGCTTTATTTATTAAGCATTTTCAATCACTACTGCCATGCTTACAGCTAATACACCCAAATTGAAGAAGATCGTCTACATTCTCAGAATGCACAGCGTTGTTCAGACTGATAATATGACCAAATTTTTATTTTTACTTGTCAATATATGTAAACGTGTTTTTGCATATTATTTTATCTTGTACCATTTTTCTTTCTCTCTATAGCCCAATAGCCCTGCCCACAGATTCCCGGTAATGTTGAAAACAGGCATTTTTCTGCCTGTCAACACGCAGCATGATTTTCATGGCAAGATGAATCGTATTTGAAACACTCCACACCCAGGGTCCATGTGGACAGGGAAACCTGTATATTTTGAGTTCGAGGGGTGTAGTTTGTCATTGTGTAACGCTCTGTTACTGCTGTTATAGCCAGAGTAATGACAACAGCAGAATAAAGACGGCCAAAGTGAGGAATATGTTGCTGTTTATTCCGCTTTTGTAGCTTACAACATATACAGAGTCTCATGCATGTGTTTCCAATTTAATATCCAAATAGAGGGGCTTGTGTTTTTGCATATACAGTGTTAAATAATCATTTTAAAAAACCATCACGTGTTTGTTTGGTAGCTTCATGACAGTGTTTCAGGGGATTTCGAGTGCTTGTGTGAACTTGTTTTATGTATATATATATTTTTCACATGGTGTGAAAAACAAACAAACAAAAAAAAACCTGGGTCTGTGTCGACATGGCCTAAGATGTCAATGTGCCTTATTGTTTGCTTAAAGTGCCTCAACTTGACATACTGTTCAAAGCTTTCTAGTGGGTTTATAGGTAGCCAAATGGCTGCTCTCTGGGACCATTCAGTGTTTATGTATTTGCCCAATTCTGACTGACCAGTGAGGATTAATCAGCAGGGGTCATGGCAAAAGCATGACTGTGGGGGGTAAACTGCATTTTTTGCGGGGGCCAAAATTATGAGGTGATTCAAAGGCGTTTTTACGATTAAAAAAATCTTTACTTTAAAAATTGTCATTTCAGTTGTGGCAAATTCAGCTGATCCCAGTTTTTTTTTTTTGTATGAAAATCCATACTATAATTAAAGGTGTCAACATTAATTCCAATTTAAAATGATACAAAGGTTTTCAGAATGTGGATAGATAGCAGGGGAGGAATAAGAAAATGAGGGGGAAGTGGAAGAAGAAAAGGAAGACTAAAAAGAACAACAAAAGAGCGAAAATAATATAAAGATGAGGAAAAAGATAAAAGGAGAAAAGTAGAAAAGGAAGAAGACCATAATAAACACTCAAATATGCTTTAACAAGTACACTTCACTTACTAAGAAAATGACAATCAACAGATTACCTTCACTCCTATCTTTTAAGAATGTAATTTGATCTTGGCTAGCGACTAGAATTCTTTTTTATGTAACGTCTGAGCTGTTGTCTTCCATTTCTACCAGAGAGGTGGAAACGACCAGTGATGTAAAAGGGAAAAGAGGGTAATGAAAAGACAGGATGGAACACACTTTGTCTGGTGTCAGGGGTTTTTAGTGGAAGGCACAGTTAATGGGATGATGCACGTGTACGTGTGTGTTAGAGCCGGCCACACAGAGTGATTTTGCAAAACAGCTCCTCGGAGGGGCAGATAAAGAGCGAGAGGGAGATGTTGCAGGAACATAAGGGCTATCTGAAGAGTGGATGCTGTAATGGGGAGAAGAAGAGATGGCTCAGAGGATTTGCAGGGATATTTCACTCTAATGTCTTATGCTATTTATTGGCTGCTGCGGATAATGGAAACACAAGTGGGTGTGCATCCCGACATTTGTGCGTATGAGTCTGGGACATTTTATCTTCCGTTTAGACATGACTGTCTGCATTCAGTGCAACACCCTTTGATTGCATGGTGGCATGTCTATTACAAGGGCACTCTCTAGTCACATGGCAAATGTCCAGGGTTACAAGATTGAACATTTAAAATGAAATAAACTAAATAAGAGCTTGAGATACGAGCTTCAACCTGTGTTTCCAGCCAAATCCAGTGGAAAATGCAGCTGGATCTGATGTCTCAGCTCTTGAACTGGATAAACTTGCCTACTTAGAAGATATGTTCAAACAACAAGATGCCTCAAACCCCTGTGAACAGGCTCTAAGATTAAGAGTGCTGGTGCAGTAAGGTATCTGTATATGTAAGAGGGGTATGGGGGGGAGAAGGTTTTTTTTTTTTTTTGACTGTGTGGCCCAATCTCGTCAGACCACTGTGTGATGAGCATGACTGCACTCGACCCAGGCCTTGATTATCTGGAGGCCAAGACAGACGAGAATGTTATTAGAGAACTAATCAACAACACTGCAGCCCCTGCGTGTGTGTTTAATAGTAATGAGAGGAGAACCAGATGCTTTGACATGGAGATTATTGGGTATTAGCTTGAACAAAGAATAGCGCATGGAATAGAAATTACTGAACTCATTGCAGAGGTGTGGAAACACATTGGGGGGTAAGACTGTATTATGTTTTGGTAATGTATTACATGTCTTCCGTGTTCATAATGAAATGAAGGGAGAGTGGATGATGATCATGTTAATTAATACCAAAGTATACTGACTGTCTACTATTTTTTTGTGTTTTTTTTTTTCATATATTATTCACCCTTTGTAATTAAAAGCCCAAGCAGGTAATGTGTAATTTTTTATCTGATGTTTCAATTGAGTAAGTATTTTAAATACTATTTGAATATGTGAATTATTACACTTGTGTTCATGGTGCTTTGCAAGTGAATGTTCTAAAGGAATAAATCTTCCCAAAAACAAATTATGTCATTGATTGCCACTTCTTAGTCCAAGTCTAAGATGTTTTTTGTACCACTTAGTCTAACCCCATTTCCTTATCAGAAGCATTAAAAACACTTCTACGCTGTGTTACATGGCGTACACATTACAACACTATTTTTGTCAAAATATGTCTTCCTCCACCTTTGCCGAAATACATTGCTTTGAATAAGCAGTCGACTGAGAGGATCACTTAAATTTTCCGCATTCATGTAAGATGGAAATTTCCGCACCTGAAAACTGTCACCACAACAAAAGAAGCCCACAAAATAATAATAAAAAAACAACAATAATTTATAAAGGATCATTAAATCATTTCAGAATCCGACTGCTTTTCTACTAAGTTAATTAAACTTCTATGAACTGTAATGAGTTTTATACAGGGTCACTGATTGGGGTGTGGGGTCACTTAAATTGGACGTTGCCAGCCATTCGAAGTGTCACAACTGGTTATAATTGTAATTTTGAACAAGACTTGATATAACTGGAACTAATGAAGGAAAAAAACTGCCTTCACAGGTCATGAAAAAATATTAATTAATGAAAAAGTATTTGTTAACACTTTTAACACAGGTGTCAATGAGATTCTGCTCTCTTCTAGGACCAGGCAGCTTCAGTCACATCCTATTACACATCCGGAGGCAAGGTGTGAGGTCCGCCACTTGAGATAGATGCTCATAATGATGACCATAACAAAGGTTTCTTTGCCTTGAGTTGAACCAGAAACCTCTTAGCCGGGGCAGGAATATAAGCAACTTTTATAACAAGGTCTCTTGAATCTTTTACTTTTAAAAGGTGGTTTTTAAGCAAGCATCAATAAAAGTTTCTACAACCATTATTACAATTGTCATGAATTGTGAAACTAAAAAAACATAATGATATTTTCTCATTTATATGCAGATGTAGCAATGAAAAAAATGTGAAAAGCTTCAGAATTCTAAATATTCTTCATTTATTTAAAAGGATTCTATTGAAGTCAGCTACAGGAAAAAAACTTTTAGAAATTCTTTTCCTAGAAAATCTTAGGCATCAAAAAAGCATCATTAATCGTAATTGAGCAGTTCATGTGGGTGGGAGGTGTCAAAGATGTGACAGAAAGTTTAAGATAACCCTGAAGTCTGGGGCCTTTTTGAGTGTTTTGTACTTCTGTACAATTTGTTGTAATAAATTGGCTTTAAAATGCTTTTCTGTCAATGCTTGATATCATTCTTTTTTTTTTGTATTACATTACATAGAAATTCCCCCCAAAAAATGTTCAAAAAATTCAATTCAGAGTATTAAATTGTCAGTTTTAGTGCAAAAAAGCCTAGAGAATGAAAAGTAAAAAATAACTAGATTAAATGTTGTGACTAAACTGACACTATGGATATTCGAAACTGTTGGGAAATCAGAGCAATGATTCATGCCAAAACTTCAGTCAAAACATGAAAATCAACCATTTTTAAGACCGCTTTTAGTCTTTTAAACTTAATTAGCCTTTTTTTTTTTACATGTGAGGTGCCTTGTTAGTGTACTTCAATGAATAGAATAAAGAACGAAAAAGAAGCGGCCGTTAATGACCTCTTTAACAAATCAAATATTTTCATTCATTGATTTTTCTGAATGTTCATTGAAAAGTGCTATTAACATCACCCCGCCATAGATTTGAGTAATTAATCCAATCATTAATTATGTTATTATGTATAAGTGTCACAAGGCTCTAATGAAGCCTATCATAGCTATTATTAAATGAAAAATGGAGCTATACTCTGAATAGATCAGTGAGAAACTGCACACACTATACACTCAATCCTACGGGAACTTTAGATTCCCCATTCAACCTGGATGCAGGCTTCTGGGTGTGAGCAAATCAGAAAACTGACGATGTGCACTTATATTTTTATGCTGATGTTATGAACCATAAGGGCTAAGACAAATTTCTCCAAAAATTCATGTGTGTAGACTTTCAAATATTCAGTCAATTTAAACATCAAATGACGATCGCTCTCTCTTTCTTTCGCTTTCATATTTCTGTCTAAATGCTATTTTGAACCTCAGCATGTTGTTCCTTAATTCCTAAAGGGTTTATGACAGTAGTTTTAATAATATGTTGTTCACATTGTTCTAATTAAATGGGAATTGTTTGTGACTGTTTTACTAAAAAAAACCTCTTTTTTTTAACTAATATCACACGCAATCTCTTCTTTTTCTAGCAGTGGATTTTTCTGGAAATGGGCTGAGATTTTCATTCGGAAAACTTTGTAAATACTCCTCGATTACTCACCTGTTGGTTACTTATTTGCATATTCATGATGTGTATGCAAAGATACTGTCTGAAGGTCAACATAGATGTGAGGGAGATTAGAGTGATTAGTCAGTTTCAAGGAAATGTTGTACAGCCTTTTAATTCGCTAAACTGATCTGAAGTGTATGCGCTTTCCTCCATGTGAACCACTTTTTGCAATGCAATGAGATCTTGTTTAATTATGTGAGCAAACATATTATTTAAGTAAAATGATAAAAAGAACTCATAAATAGTTTTAAAGATTGAGGTTTCGAACCGCGTCTAAAATGTAACTATGTCATGACATTAGTATTGCTTATCACTTTTTTTGGATCATTTCTGGCGGAGGGAAATGGACATAACCATTTGTCATTTTTAAAAGAAACCCACCATAAAAGCCACTAAAAGGCTCAACATGCCATGAACCCTTTAAATACATTTCTTTAATGATGCTCAGCCAAAGAGGTTTAGAGAAATAATAATAACAAGAACTTTAAAATCACATCATAACATGTCTTGAATGTACATCGGGTTAATTATTCAGCAAGAGAAGGGAATATAGTTACCACATTTTTGCTTAAAGGCTACAATCTGTTCTAAATCTGCTTGCTTGTTTATGAGAGACCCAGCAGAATAAGAACACGGTGACCTGGGTGGAATGGATCTTGTGCAGACAAGGATTTGTTGAAGGTCTGATCAATAAATGGTGTATTGGGAAGTTTTTTTGCAGCTTTGAACGGTATAAACAAGAACACTGTAGACAAAATTGAAAATTCATCATAGTGAAATGAAATGTTCTCAAGCTGCAGTTCTCTGTTAAAAGGTTTATTAGCAATACTTTCTAATATTTTAGAAGTATTAAGGATGTCCTTTTTAAAGATCAAAAAATATATTCTGAAAATTTCAACGAAAAGCATTTGAATCAAAAGAAATGGAGCAAATGGAATGATAAGATACAGTTACACTTACAACCTTGGCGAGCTTCAAAAATCCCTTGTATGAATCTTTTTATTGTGGAACACATTCTATACATTAGGCTCGTACAACTTTTTAGCTATGCCTTGTCATTGGGTGTGCTTTTCATGCAGTCAACACACTTCTTTTCGCCATTTCAGCTGTACATGGACTCTAACTTACATAAATCAGTTGTCAAAATGCAGATCAAATCAGTTGTCAAGTCCAGTTTTTATCATTTACGACAACTAGTCAAAGTCAAGCCATTTTTATCAAGACATCATTTTGAGATTTTAATCCATGCTTTTATCTCATGTAGACTTGATTACTGTAATGCACTTTATGTTGGGCTCAGCCAGAAGCTGCTGTCTCGTCTGCAATTCATTCAAAATGCTGCAGCCCGACTTTTAACAGGTACCAAAAAATTTGAGCACATCACTCCGATTTTAGCTTCTATTCATTGGCTCCCGGTGAATTTTAGGATTGATTTTAAAATTCTTTTATTTGTTTTTAAATGTCTTAATGGCCTCTCCCCACAGTATTTGTCCGACCTGCTTCAGCCATACATTCCCTCACGCCCTCTAAGGTCGGCAGATCAGTCTCTTTTAAGAGTCCCACAAACAAAGAGGAAATCTAGAGGTGACCGTGCTTTTGCAGTTGCTGCCCCCAGACTATGAAACAATCTGAACCTGCACATTAGGCAGGCTGACTCTCTTGTAGCTTTTAAATCCTCTTTGAAAACATACTTTTTCTCCCTGGCTTTTAACTCAGTCTGAGATGTTGACTTTTACTGTGTTATGTCTTTACTATGTTTTTATTGTTTTTTATCTTCATGTGTTTTATATGCTTTTGTATTTGTGGACAGCACTTTGGCCAACTGGGTTGATTTTAAAGTGCTCTATAAATAAAGTTGAGTTGAGATAAATCAATGTTTATTATTAGTTAATTTTCTACAAGTGTCTCCTTCTGTCGTCGATTACCTGACATGCACAATTATATGCTTCTCATGACAGAAAATCAGATAAAATTTCATATCAAAACAACACAGACACAAAAAAATACCCAGTAACAGTATCAGTATACACAAGTTCAACGAGCATCTGGAGAAGATTCAGTGAAAGGCTTAGTTTCAGACACTTGGTGTCAAAAATACTTGTGATCGACAATATATGCACTGCTTTAACACATTTGTTTTTTTAATATAATTATTGTTAATATAATAATAAAAAATATGTATAAAAATAGAACCTGGGGTTGTATTAAAATGGTATAAAAAACTTTAATACATTTCTGATAAATGAGTAATAAACAGATAAACTGTAAATGAGTAAAAAAACACTCAAAAAGGCACCCTCTTTGTAGGGGTTAAATCCTTTTTTTGAAAATAGAGAAAGAGAGATCGTCGTCACTGAAGAGACAACATCATTGAACACACCTGCAGACAATCACCTTATTGAATCAGCCGCCCAATCAGAACACTCCAGTTTCTCCTGTTAAGTGGCTCATTCATGTACCTTCACTGTTAGATCTACTGTTTACACACTGCAGTTCCTAGTTCTCTTGGATCTCCTTGTACTCTTTTTTTTTTTGTTTGTTTGTTTCTTCTGGATTCAACCATCTCTATCTGCTCCATTGGCATACTCTTGTCCACTACACTCCTGCTAACCATCCATACTCCTGTCATCTCCTTTAAAAAAAGTCATTGTGGGTTCTGGAACTCCTGGCACCTCCCTGCTGTTGGTTAACGAGTGACTGTTTAAATCTTGAAACTGTTTCCTTAAAGGAAAGCGTACATAAGTCTATGTATAGTTCTTTACCTTCCATGTTCTTTCTCCCTCCTTCCAACTACACCATGACAACTGTTATGTGAGAGGCTATTCATCTCTCACTGTGAGTTTATCTGGAAAGTAATGACTGAAGCACTTAAAGAAAACATGCTGGAGTTATTGGAGACACATGTTTAGCTATGTTTTCCATACAAAATGTTAAAAGAGCAGTTTTATAATGCACTGAAAACATGCACAAATGCACGTAAATCTTAAATTTAAATAAAAAAAGATATTTTTCTTTTATCTGTGCTGTTATGCAATGACACAAGTGTCGTTAAGTTTCATGTTTGATCTTTTTCTCGTTAACATCTTTGTTTATGAAGCAGCAATGCAAAGGTACATTGTGTTATACCTTAAAAGCATCTTGTAGCTCAATATCTCAAAATTAAGCACTTATGTACTATAAGATTGTGGTTGGAATGCAATTAAACTGGCCATAAATCTTTGCATAAGAATCCAGAAACTGACCAGTTTGTGCTGAGATAATAAAAATAAAGGTTAATGGTTTAAAAAATCTGTAAGTGTTTGAGATATTATTGTAAAAATGGGTTTATACCATGGAAAAGAACATAATAATTTACAGTTAAGAGTAGAGACAGGACAAGTGAGCAGTTAGCAAAGGCTTCTCCTCTAAGAGTAGATAAGCTCAGTATATAGTAAATGTATTTATCTTTTTCTTCTGATGGAGTTTTGTGGTGGTTTGCAAGAGATTTTTTTTTGGTCCATTTCAAGCTCATTTGCTCAAATAACGTTACTTCTGAGAGATCTTGCCCACAGATGTGAGAAAGGGACTGGGAAATTGCAGTTAGCTGTGAGACATCTTGTAGGACCTATATATAATCCGGTGGCCTGATGTTGATCTTCCAAATCCAGTTTTTATGATTTATTTAATCATAATTGAGAACATTTTCCCACCCGCTTAATCCCATAATTGAGAACATTTTCAGAAATATTATTCTTATACTTTTCAATATGTTGTATTCACCTTTTCAGAATTCTTTTACATCTGCTTTCAAGGCCTACAGTTTTATAAATCATTGAGATGCTATTCTGCCAAATGTTTAAAGTCTTTAATTAACAAAACATGAATGGAAAATGAAAGCTGGTAACTCTGATTAAAACATGAAAACCTATTTTTCAATGACAAACAGAAACTTCATGTAAGGGTACATCCCAGCCTGCCTTGTAGCTTAATGGTTTGAATGGGAACAGTGGTGGTTTGCCCTGATTGCTCCTCCTGTTAAAAACATCTCTTATTAGATAAAACAAATTAATAATTCGTTTCTAAGTTTGTGATTTTTATTAGACAGGAAATTGTGCATGAGCCATGCCACCGAATTTCAGTCCCTGGAATTTATTTGCATAAATAAGCTTTATAATGGCCTCATAAATACACTTTATTACTAGAGTGTACTACATACTAGTCTTTTTTAAGCTATAACATTTAAAATAATGATAATATAGCATGTATTGCCTTTTCCAAAAGTCAATTTTTTAGCAGTAAGTTGCATCACTTGGATTGTTATGCAATGGGAAGAGCAAAGGTTAAGTCGTTTCAATTTCAATTTTACATTGATGACTTTGTGATGCTATCTAAGGGAGTCATTCAAAAAATATTATCTTGTTTCTCAATTATTTCAGAGATTTAGTTTTGTTTTGTGTAAAAATGCAGATTTAACTGAATAACTGAATCTGCAGAATTTCCTGGTTCTATAATCTAGCTATTTTAAGTGTATTTGCTATTTTTTTGCGTTACAAGAGGGTGACGAATTACAAGAGAGTTAGTAACAAGAAAAATTGCACAGAAAACATTTAAATAGGCTGCTTAAAATGGACCTATACCCATTTGAAAGACTTAAGTATGTATGCTATTCAAATCTGTTTTGAAATCAGGTTACAACAAGCACATGGCACCCATTTGGTAGAATGGCTCATTACTAATTTGAGGTATTTAGAAATTGTGCATATCATTTACAATGCTTTACAAAGACTCAACTGAAACAAGCTGACTTGTTTACTTTTAGCATTACAAACTCTCTTAGTTTCTCTATTAGTTGAATAAAAATAACCCCAGGAGCCTACAGATTTTACTCACAGCCTCTTGTTAGTGAGTTATAGTTAAGTCTGCACATAACCATTATTTAATTTGGCAGCCGGACACATGTACAGAAGGTCAAAAAAGAGAGCAGATTGGCCATGCTAAAATATGCATGGGCTTAGTTTAGACTTAGTTTAAGTTATGTGTAGACAACCTTGATTTAACATTCCTGAACATAACAATGGACTGAGACAGAGTAAATGTCAGAATTGAATTTACATACGGCAGTTATACTTGGGGGAAAATACTGAGTATAATAAGGGGGAGCTGGTATCCATTATGTATGAAATCAGGGGGTTTCTATTGCCGCATGATATGAATGAGAAACAGCACAAGGTAGACTATGGAAAAGAACCCAAACCGACAATAGAAAGCCATTACAATGACCACAAACAACTCTTCAGCAGTCTGATCATTCGTATTTAGACGATTATACACTCTCTCTTCCATTTTAATGCCCCAGCCATTGTTCTCAACGAATATTTGATGGAACATGGCCCTTTTGTTCTTGTGTAAACTTGTTTGAAGCCCTAGACAGAGATACTTTGTGATTCATCTGTTTGTGTGTAATCTCATACTGTTGGTAAAAAAAATATTTATTGTTGGATGACCATTATGCATCTGATCAAACAAACTTGAACTGTTTTAAACATGTTCTTGCATAACAAAAGAAGTTAATGAATTAAACTAATTATAGAAACAAAATTTTATTTTGCTAATACAAGCCAATTGAAGCAAAAATATCTGAATGAATTTGACTTGGCAAGATTTCTTAAAATGAGCAAAAACGTCTAGATGACAACAAGTGGTGATGGAGCTTAAAAATGGACAATAAACTCTCACAAGTGTTTTCAAACTGCTTAGAAACTAAAACTGTGTTGAAACTAGATTATTTGAATTTGTAGCTAGTCACAAGAGATCTTAAAACTAGGAAAATTGTCTGAAAACTTGAATGTTTTGTGCATCAAAACAAGTATGTATGCCCTTTTCAAATCTGCAACAACACAATTTGATCTTAAAATCGAAAAATTTGCTAATATTTTAGGGTAAAAACCATTCATTCAAGAACCATTCGCTTATACTGTATATATGTGTGCGTGTGTGTGCGCGTGCGTGCGTGTGTGTGCGTGTTTTTATATATATTTGTTGTATCATATTACTCTTCTGTTTGGGTTCATTCTGTGTGTGTTTTTCACATTTACTGTATATAGGGACCAACCCTTTGGTGTTTGGCAGAGTTATAAATAAAAAACAGCACTTGTTTGGACTTAGTACCAAGTACCAAGAAATATGGAAGTTAATTTTATTGCTTAACCTAAATTAGATTTTCTTTTTTTATAAGCACTAGATAACCTTTTTTCATAATATTTTTAAGGAGAAACAAAACAATATCTGTGCCTAAAACTAGTCATTAAAATAATCTTAAAACTATGAAAAAAAGGAAAGAAAAACGGCTTTGCTTAATCATTAACATACATGGGAACTTAAAACCGGAAATTACTTTCTTGTTTTAAGATTCTTTTTCCCAAATGCATTTTATTCTTGTTTCAAATTTCACATTTCCTCACCCCACTTACAGATTATTTGCTCAATCAACACAGCTTTTAACTTTATACAAGCATTTTGTCTTGTTTTGATGGGGGTGTTTTTATCAGAACTTAACATTGGTTTCTTTAAATTAGACGTGCATAATATTCTTGAAATAAAAAATAAATGTTGAGTCAAAATTTCTTGTTTTAAGGTTCTAGTTTTAAATGTAGTGGCAAAATCAAAAGCTTGTTTTAAAAAGTTTCTAAATTCAAGCAAATAAATGTTTAGAATTTTCTCAAAATAAGCTAAATCATCCATACCCTAAAAGTATACAATTCTTCTTAAAAAATCTTGATTTTTTTTTTATCCAAATTTAAAGTTAGTTTCCATTTTTGTAGTATAAGCATCAGGGCAATAATATTGTAGGTCTTTCCTGCATTGATGTACAGTATTGTCCCTGAAGTCCTTGGACAGCTCTTTGGTATCTGCTATGCTGGAGATTTTCTAATCTAATTGTACAGCTGTCTTTTATGGAGATAACATTTTCATTCATTTTTTACCCCATGTTATTCTTTCTCACTGCAAGAAATTAACCTAGAATTACATGTATCAACTGATAATTTCTTTTCCTTTCTCTGTGATTTTTCTCTGATGTTGTATATCAGCAGCGGATCAAATATGTATTGCCATCACTGTATTTCCAAAAGAAACAATGCATTTGCAATGTGAGTTAGATGCTAATAGTGCTGAAACCCTCAACAATCAAACTGTCTCCAGTAAGCAATCAATGAAAACAAATACATCTTCACTAACATTTTCTGTAACCGGTTGAGTATTTATGCATTGGACCTGATTGACAGCTCTCTGTGATTATTACCAGCCTTAGGGATCATAAAGTCATACAGATGAACACAGAAATGCATTACGCCGTAGTCCTTTTGCTACTGGTGGCTCATCTAATAAACTCTCCTCTGAGCAGCTGCTGTTTATGAGCCCCTGCCAAACAAGAGAACATTGCTACTGAAATGAATTGACTTTCCCTCGCTACCCCATACGCTTCAGCAAAAGATTAGAAGATTATCTTGTTTATAAACCAGCATGTCTGGACTGGGTAAAAGAGATGAGAGAAAAAGACACGTTTGACAACCAGTAAACAAAGTCTTGTGTCTAGCTTGAGGTGGAGAGTGTTGAACGGGGCCTTTTCAAGCCATTTTTAGGGGTGCAATAATTGAGAAAAATCACACTACTTCTCATTTGAAGAAACCTGGGGAAGGAGATGAGGAAGGGTGAGTGTTGTGCATATTTGGTTGAAATATTTTTATTTCCACTTCTGTGACTTTTTGGAGATCTTTAACCCTTACAAGTCTATTCACGCAAATATAATGGAGGAGAGGTTCACTTTTCTAATAGAATTTTCACATTGTTTTGACCTTGTCTTTGCCATCTTTTTGAGGTTTGACTCAAAAATATTCTGTCTTTTCAGTGCTTTCAAAACGTTCATTTGTTCATAAAAAAACAATTTGGGATCGTTTTCAAATGGGATCATTTTGTAATATAAGGGAAAAGTATTTGTAAAAAAAAAGAAGTAAGGATTGTACTAAAAAAAGTTGTTTTAGAAAAAAATGTCAGTTTTAATAGTAAATAATAGAAAATAAATTATTAAAACAAAATGTAGTTAAAAAAAACTCTAAGGCTATTGCTAAATTTTATATAGATAAATATGGATGGATGGATGGATGGATGGATGGATGGATGGATAGATAGATTTAACATTTGTATGTATTATACACATTATAGTGGAGACTGACTGGCAATCAGAAGGTCAACCATGACTGGTAGCCTTGAGCAAGCACCAGTTTCCCACTCTGTGCCTGCCACAGGTGTAGCTGCCCAGTGCTCCGGGTGTGTGTTCACTGTGTGTTTATTCACTGCTGTGTGTCTGTGCACTTGCTTGGAGTACACACAGACCATAAATTTGGATCAGTCCCTACTTGGTCGAAATGTCACTTTCACTTTTTATTAGGGCTCGAGCACTGACGTATTTTTTTTTCGTGGCTCTCAAAAAATGTTGAGGATGTAGATGTGCTAAAAAAAGTCACCAAATTTCACACACGTCAGGACTTGTGAAAATGTATGTCTATTTAAAGTGCAAAAAGTAGCAAAATAGCTCTATAGTGGCACTGTGTTTCAGCTTATGGGTCGGGTTTCAAAAGTTGAAAGGAAGTCGGCTATTTTGCGATTATGATTCACCAATTTTTGATTTTATTCTTTTGCACAGTACTGCATATATGTGTCATGCTTCGTCTGAAAATCGCAAAATCATCCAAAATAGGAAACACTGAATATTTCTGAAACACAAACACACATTGAAATGCAAATCTTTCCACAGCATTTCCATAAACAGAAACAAGCTCCACATTCAAGCAACATTAAAGAAAAATCCTGCAAATAGTCATGATTCACTGGAATGTTTTTCAAGGGGGTACAGAAACATGATGACGTGATTACAGGCAGTTAATGTGAATCTTTTTGAAAATCAAGTGTTCAAGGAGCAATGGCAGCGCTCATTTCTACAGTCCTTGCTTTATTGACTCCTATGTACAAATCATGTGTGCAGCAATTCCTTGACTTTTATTATTGGAAAAAAATGTACACCATTGATCTACAAACACCTTCTGACAATATGTTGACCTTTCTGAACATTCCTTCATGAAACAATTTGTTTTTGACTCTGACTAGGAAGCTGTGGGTGTTCTAAGTGATTAATATTTGTTGTGGGTTGTGTAGGAAATTTAGCTCAGGGTAAGGTTTTATTGATTGGGATTATTCTCTTTTGGGGTAAATGGGATAATAAGTGAAACTATAAGGTTTTTTTCTTATCAAGAATTTGTTAACTAAGACACACATAAGCTCAACCAAATATACAGGAGAAAAAATGAGTAAAGGAATGGTTTCCTGGATTGGTTAAATCACTGGCGTTTTACAAAACATCATAAGTAATCAACTGCAGTTGCTGATATTTTCTGCTAAATATATAATTTATAGTTGCATGGACCTATTTAAAAGAGAGGTAGTCTGCGGATGCTCTGTGGAGAGCTGAATTTCATGCAAGGCCAGATTGAGCTCGAAGTTTGAAAACCTTTCTGTGTTGGAGTGAAATGTCTCTTCATTTTTTTGCTAGTCTGAATGAAAACATGTCACATGGCTTTATTATAAGAAAAGTTATTTAAAGAGTTAAAATAAGAATCTTTGTCTTTCTTTCTTTCCCCTGTCAGCTTTCATTTTGTGAAACTGAAAATAATGAATTGCTTTAGTCAGTTTTAAGAAATAAGATCCATTGTAATTCAGTATTTCTTAATTTGACTTTTGGTTTTTAAATTGGATATTACATTAAACCAATTTGAACATTTCTGCCAAAATGAGCAAACCGTAGTTCAGCAAAAACGTCCAGGATGTTTTAAGTCCAGGATGTTTTTTTACACGTAAATTGCCAAGATACTATATGATGTCACTGATTTCAGAAAAAAAAAGTCATGAGTCATTATCATAGTCATGTTAAACATTAGTAACATTAGTAGGCCTTGGTGGATTTTTGGTTTTTGCATAGCATTAGTTTTTCTTTTGCTCTCCCTCATGTATTGTCCATGCCTCATTTACATCCATTATAACAACCTTTTTTGATTGCAAAGCCATGACACCAAATAATCATGCATTCTTCATTGTTGGTTGTCATTCCTGTCGGGAAGAGGTAAACATTTAGATTGTTACGGTTGATCACCATTTTGAACCATTAACCATTGAGGTCAACATTTAACCATTAACACCCATGTAAAGACTATCAAATTATTTTAATGGAAGTCAATTGGGGCACATACAATAAATAAGAAAAATCTGGTGTTACACACAAAAATGTTTTTACTAATGTCCAAGACTGCGATAAAAGATTAAACAAATCCAGGCCGCGATCATTTTTCATATTGAAAAGTTTTTTTTTTTTTTTTTTTATCAGTGACATCATGTAAAAATCCTGGATTAAAAAAAAAAAACAGGAGTTTAATTTAGCAGCTGTTAACAGCCATGAAGGGTAGTGAATTTCAACAATGCCAAAGGGTTATTGTCAGTAGCTTTCATTTGCCAGATCTACAGGTTGAATAAGCATGGATTAGACCAATACTATACCAGAGTTGTGTGTTACAGCAATGGCTACCAAAATAACTCTGAAAAACCAGAGTACTCTGGTGATCCAAACATTGTTCCTAAAGTGGCTTGGTAACGGAAAGTTGATATAGTTCAATAGAGTTGCACCAGATACTTTTTGAGTTGCTTTCAAAAGGCCCATCAGGAACTTCATGGTGTACAAAGATTTATATGAATGTTATTCTAAACATTCAAGTATGATACATGGCTCATGTCTAAGTAAGTGTATACTTGTAGATTTATTTTTACAGACCCCCAGCTTTTATTGAGGTGTTAGCACCACTGGAAGAGACCTGCAGCATCAAGGTCATACATATTTGACACCAGAAAAAGAGACAGACCTGTGGTTTTACAAGACTTTTTTTTTTGTCTTTTACTCTACTTTTGTACATCCACTAAATGATTGGATGTTTGTGGTCTTATGGACAAATTTCAATTATAAGTTGCATTTTCTTTTACACACAGTTAATTTTTATGGTCATTAGGAACAAAAAACAAATGCTGCTGTTATTTTGCATTAGCTGTCGCAAAAGATCTTCCATAATGATTAGGGTTGTCTCTAATGGTCTGTTGTATCAGCTACATCCCATCAAGAATCCTAAATGTGCTATTACACAGATTGCACCAGAATAGATTTGGAACACTAAATCATTTATATTTTGGAAACTTCAACATCTTCAGATTGTCCTTCAGAGATCTTCTTTAAACTGGTTGTCTTTTTGATAGATGGGGGTTTGCCACATTTTGAAATGCAACAAACAGAAGGGCATTATCCTTCTTATTATTTATGACCATTTTTCAAGCTTTTCTTTTTTGTTTCCTTTGAAATTGGTTCAATCATTGCCTCCAATGAAGGTAGTCCAGCCACCCATTAAATGGCACCTGGGCTTCTGTCATCCAAATTAAGACCTAGGGATCTCAGGACATGCGCAAGGCATTTCTGCTTCAGTGAAACTCAAGCTTCAGTCAGACGAATGAGGGACCAGCTGACCAGAAGATTCTGCCAACCTGGAGAGGGCCAAAGCATTCACTAAAACTGTCTGCCCCACCTGCCTAAATTATTGGGAATAGAGTCTTCAAATCTGACTAAGTTTTATCTAGCAATTAAGCCAGACAAAGAGAGAAAAACAGTAAGCTTTATTACAATTGTATTTAAAGCCTTGATTACATTTCATTAGGTCTGGATAAAAAAAGAATCTTCAGAAGCTGAAGATATCAATCCTAAAGGCACAGGGATACATCCACAACCTGAGTGGCTGGTCTTTGTAACATATGTCTTCATCAGGGAAAGCAAATTCTGGACATCCCTGCTTAGACCATATGTGTTTGACTTGGCCACAAGTACATGGGAGAAGAAGAATGACATGTATGTAGGGATCTTTACCAGCTGAAAGTTAACATAGAGTTCTTAAAATGTTCAATCTCTTTCAAGATGGTTTTGCACTGTGTTACTTCAAAGTAGTCATATCTTGTGACATCACAACGGTTTTGGTTCTTGTTGCATACCTAATACAGTTGAACTGCCTCAGTTTTTGTTTGGAAGAGGACTTAGACCCATCTTTTTGAGCTGTCTCTGTCAAAAGCCGCATTTGAAACCAAAACCTTGCTGTCTTTGCCTTTGTGTCTCCTCCTCCAACTTTAATTTGCCCTCAATGTGGCTGCAGGTAATCGCAGATCATAATCGCGATGACTCGCTGACAACTCCAAATGTTTAGCACTCCAAATATCCCACGACCAGCCTGCGACTCCCCTGCAACTCTCTCAAAGTTTCTCTATGGTAGTTCACATGGTGCATGCGATTTCCCAAAACGTGTCTGGAACTTGAAATCGGGGCAAAAATCATGCAGTCTGAACCCTGCTCAATGTGACTGGAACCACTAAAATGTATGTGTTTTTATGGCAGACCATTTGCTGTTTCTGTAAAAATAAATGACTAAAATACAAAGGTTCGGATGGACTGCCCAAGGGAAAAACAGTCACAATAAATGCATTCAATTTGATTCATAGAATTCACCAGCACTCTGTTGCTATAAGCACCCCACAGCAGAGCCTTGCGGGTGCTCAGTTTAAGACTGAAACAGAGTTTGGTGATTAGTTGCTGATTGTTCTTTGGTTATTATTTGTTGATTTGGTAAGCAGTTTTTTTTTTCAATTATCTCATTTACTAATTTAAAACAAAAAATGTATGGGGAATTTGCAAATATGGCACCAACATAGATTCGGAATGGACTCTGCTTAACAACAGAGTTTAACATCTGCTTCTGCTTAACCTCATAACTGTTAGACTAACTGAATCACTTAATTGTCATTTGTTCATGAAGAACAATGTGCAAACATGAGAGGAATGCCTAAACTGACAAGGACATTTAGAGGAGGTTTATTCTGGTAAGGGATAAAATGTGCATGATTGTGTGCTGATTACAAGCTGCAAGCACAGTGGAGTGTCTTGGGTGAGCTGCGAAAAAGAGACGAGGGTAAAAGCGAGCAGTGACAAGCCTCATTAAGAGAAAATACTCCGCTCTGCTGCTGACGCCACAGTGTTGATGAGGAACCTAACTGCTCGACTCTCTAATTGTGTGCTGTAACCGCCATCCCACTGAAAATAACCCCCACTTCTCTGCATATGCAAATATGACAGACCTGATCATTAGGTTTTATGCCTCAAAGCCAAATTGATATTGTAAAAGCAGGGAAGCCAAGGGCAAAGACGTAAAACTCTATCATGCATTTGGACATATTTTTATGAGCACCCTTCCATAATAGAACAAATGTTATTTGAATGTCATGCATAGTCACGGGTAATGCTCCATGAAAGATTTGTTTTTACAACATAGCAATTATTTGATGCTTAAACAAATGCTAGGTTCATGCAGCCAAGATTGGTTCATTTTGCTTGTTCCTCGCTCTAAATTTACAAGCATTTCTAGTTACGTGTCATATTGAATTTTCTTGATGATACCCGCAAATTAGGTCCCATATGTTTATGGCTCTTGTGCGCTGTGTCTTGACTATAAAACCTTCAAAACATGTCACGGTGATGGTTTTAATTGAAAGTTTGGTATTTCCCAGGAAACATTCTCCTTCAACTTTAAAGAAAGAGAAACATGCACAGAAAGATAAATACAGGAATAATGTAGAACTGTGGCATTTTGTTAAAACACAAGCCTAGGCTTTTCCACTGATCCACTTATGATGGAGTGCAGTGAACCAGTTTGAGAAATGCCAGGGACTCCAGAATATGTGGACCATAACCAGTAAAGTACTACAGTTGTGCTCATAAGTTCCCATACCTTCATAGATAGAGGTTGGGTGAAGCCATTTATTGTCAAACAACTGTTTACACTTTTTAATTCATAATCACAACAGAAACTTTACACCTGATCAAAAGTTTCTTAATACTTTATACTCCCCCTTTAAAATTAAGGAAGTCTCTTGAGGTAGTTTTTGGAGAAGTTATTTATCTTCTCTGTTGATAAAGTGGTTGTTAAAATCAACTTTTGAATTATGATTTAAAAAGAGTAAACACAGTTGTTTGAAAATAAATGAAATCAACCAAACACTAACTATGAGTGGGGAAGAATGCTTCTGATAAATCGCCCAAAAAAAATTCCATAGGGAATTCGTTTTCATACGGAAGCCAGGTGTCTCAAGGTAATTATAAGGAAAAGAAGACAAGACCAATTATCTTGTGTTAAGGTTAATCCCTTTAACTTTAGCACATATCATACTTCTAGAGAGAGAAGGTGAGAGAGGAGAGGTGGAAATAGAACTTGTGAGACAGTTTCATCACTCTTATTTTTACGTCGATATTCGCATGTCCATCTTTCACTTCCATCTCACTCTATCTGTAGCATTCAGAGATTTTTTTCCACAGCAGAACTGCTTTCCCATCATTAAATGATTTTTCCTTTGCAAAGTGATTTATCAACATCAGTATGGACATATTCTGAACAGCTACATAAATTGATTTTGAAACAAATTAAGCCCAGTTTAATAGTGATACCTCATCATATTGAAATTGAGTGCAACTAGCAAATTAGGCAATCCCATTACACTAATTAAAGTATTAATGTCCCATCTATAGATTCAACTCTCATCAAATTAGGGGTTTTCCACAGCATGTTTCAGGTGGTCCAACATTCTACATTTACACTGATGCAATGTGCAGCTCTGTTGCTTAAGCCGTGCATGCTTTGAAGACATGTTAAATCAAATGTTTTTGCCTTTATCATTGTTGTCCTCTTTCTTTTTCTTTATCAAGAGTTGCCAAGGCACAGACAAATGATTGTTACTGGTAAGAAGTGTGTTTTTGTCTTGTGAGTCATGACAGCCACCTTCCTTTGCATTGAGCCAGGTTAATATTATTACAAAGCAATTGAGGAGATAAATCTCTAATTGAAAGTTGAATGCGTATCACAGCAGACAGATTGCCTCTAGCCATACGTGGCAGGAAAGGGAGAAAAAAATCAATGTGTATTAAAAAGGATGCGGCACAAGAGAATTAACAGCTCCATTGCAACTTGTCGTTTCCGCAGGGTGCAGAAAGCTGTCACACCATGGGGTCACAACTTCCCATAGGGTTCTATTTCAATGAATACATTTGTTTTCTTAGACTTAAATACAGTTCACAAACTGGCATTTATTCAGACTTTAGCAAAGACTATGCTACTATATTTTACAAATATATGAGGGTAATAAGTTTTGACCCCCTGTTGTTTTTGAATATAAATGATTTTGTGTTACTTATTTTATCTCTAACTGTTGAAATAGAAATGCATATGAAAAAGTTGACAACTATTTGATAAGATCACACATGATTTTTTCTTTCTTTCTTTCTTTCTTTCTTTCTTTCTTTCTTTATTTTGCCTACTCTCTCGTTCTCACTCCCTCCCTTCTTTATTTCTTTATATCTCCCTCTGTTTCTTTTTTTATTTCTTTTCAAATAAAAAAAATATCTCACATTTTAAAAAGGAAAAACATATTATCTCTGTTACTTTTTAAAGGTCTTTTTAATCACATTGAAATGGGAGAACTATGTTGATAAAAATAATAAAAATAAAATGATACTTCTTCTACTATGAATAAAATAATAGGTTTAATAATAATAGGATGATCTGTGTTTTAACATTGACTATATATATATATATATATATATATATATATATATATATATATATTTTTTTTTTTTTTTTTTTCAGTTTAATTGTTTTGTGAATCAGAAATGTTGAGTGTGTTTCTCATCGTGTATTTTTCTTTTTTGAAGTTAAATTAAGCTGCATTCAAAACCCAGTAATAAATTTATTGTTAGTGACGCACTGAGCTGAACAAATGAAATTGAAAGGTTTTTTTATGTGCAATAGCCACCTGGCATCATTGCTCTGTGTACATTTATTAGTGTTTTAATTTACTTGTTATTGTTAGCACTCCTCCTCCTCCCCGTGAGTCACTTTAACCGAATAAACCGCAAATCCTTTAGGAAAGCGTTCTCTGGAGGAATCCCAGTCTGCCCCGAAGCCCCTCCCTCTCCTGCGTGGCGCTGTCAATCAGAGTAGTGCTGATCTCGAGCGCGCGCCCGAGCACATCGCTGCTGAAGCGAGAGGCGAAGGCGGGAAAGTTGCTGCCGCGACTCTGGAGGACCATCGTTCAGAGAATGAGGACGCCATTCAAGAACTACGTTTTGCGTTTTTAACTCTGCCGCTTGATGCCAGGGAGACTGCTGCAAACTTACAGCCATGTTTTGGAATATTTTGTTGGCATATTGTGTTACTTTTGTGTTGGGAAATAAGACCGACGACCGAATACCGTTCTTTCACGGGCATGTGTTTGAAAACTCTCCACCTGGCTCAAAAGTCAATGGACTGAGCATCCCGGTGAAGCGCGTCGACCCTCAAAGGTGGTGCGCCAAGTCCGGGATGCACCTGAAACTCCTCGGCGACAGGAGTGAAGATTTCCATGTCTTCGCTCATCACAAGCGAGGACACATCTTGTTGAAAACCTCCAGCCGCCTGGACCGAGAGGAGCACGCTGAGTATTTCCTAAGCCTCGCGCTTTGCTGTCAGAGCTGCGCCTCCACCGAGCGAGTCGTGGCCGAAGTTGCTTCTATTAAAGTGGACGTGCTTGACACGAACGACCACGAACCGGCATTTCAACATGCAGACGTGAAAATAACTTTGGATGATGCCACGGCCCTGAAATCAGTGGTGTACACGGTGAAAGCGGAGGACACTGACAGCGGCAAGAATGCCGAGCTCATATATTACGCGCTCCCGAAAAACGGGAGTTTTTATGTAGTGCCAAAAACCGGTGACATCCTGCTCGTGGACTCAATTCTCGGTCTCGAGCAGCCCATAAAGTTCAGCGTGTTTGCGCGAGACCACGGCTGGCCTGCTCGAACCAGTCAGAACATGGATGTAGAGATCAGTCCGCGCCAATGGCCAGCCCTTCTTCCGCAGCTCGATAGCGGACTCTCCAGAAAGTCCCGCTCGGTGCCGGAACCTGTGCCCATCACCGTGTCCGAAGACGCGAGTATCGGCTCGGTCATAATGAATCTCCACCCGGTGAGGTTCCAGTCCGCCAGCTTCGAGCTGATTCAGCCGGACTCGGATAATTCCCCCATCACCGTGAGCCGGGACAGCGGAGATTTGGTTATATCTCGGCGGCTCGACCGAGAGACGCAGCCGCTAGTGGAGATAACAGTTAAAGTACAAGATAAGCGAGGTGAGTGCGCCTGGACTAATCCACTTATCTCCACTGTGCCACTCCATGGTTCTTTTCTCACCTTTGCCATTCGGTGTATATGAGCTTTGCGCATTTTGCACCTGAACACTCAGAATGACGCGTGCCGTCATGCAACCAAACCAAAGCGAGCGTTCAGGCACAGTTTCCCCAGTTAGAAGCACAAACTGGTTCAAAGTTTAGTCATCACTCACAGTATCAAGATGACTTTTTGATCTGGGTGGTGATGTGTCTACAGTTGCGCAGATGGACGCGCAATGAAAGCATCCGTTAGGAACAGCAAAGTGTCCATGCACGCGTTTGCATATTGATTGCACATTATATAATAATAAAAAATATGAACAAAATAAACTAATTAAATGTTTACAAAACTCTTTCTCAGAGTCAGTTTAGCTCTACATTGAGAGGGGCCAAATCTGAATAGAGTTCACTTTAGTCTAAGGATTTATGATCTATCCATTGTTTAATCAAATCTCTTCATTTGCATTTATATTTTAAACATTGCAGAAATCCAAGTAGTTAAAAAACAAGTTTCTCGAACTGATAAAAGCTGTTGGCAACAGTGAACTCATGTTTTACATCCATCCATCCAGCGGTGTAACAATGTATTGTTGGCACAATATATTGTGATACAAAAATGTCACAATGTGGTGAAGTTACTGAGAGGTATCGTCCATGAACTACACTTCCAACAGCACATGAACAAGTCAAGTTAGATTTATTTATATAGCACTTTAACACAGTAGATCTGACCAAACATAAGAAAAAGCAGAAGCAGCTTTAACCTAGAGAGAAAAAAAACACTGACACTTGAAGTTGATCAAAGTGCTGGATCTGCAGCTCATGCTGTTCTTAGGGTTATGGTGTTTCTAGCCCCTTTCTACAACTTTTTTTTTAAAGTTCTGTATGTATTTTTATTAAGAAACAAAAATAATTAAAAAAAATGTATGTATAAAATTAGCTGTCTCACTAAATAGAGACGTCCTCCTCTTTATCATTACATGTGCAAAAATGTTAGTGCTGCCCCCTAGCAGGTGGAAGATATTAAAAACTCAGATATACAAATCAAACTACACCCTAATGTTCTTAGCTGTAAAACTTTTTACAATTATTTTTTATAATAATAATAAATAATGATAATTAAAAAAACAAGTTTAACTCTTAGTTAAGTGTGGGACATTTTGATTGTTGTTTTACTACTGTCTTTTTTTACTACTAATCTTTTTTTTTAGCATTTTAGGAAAATATTTTTTTTATTGAATTACATTAAAATTTCATAACTATCCATAACATAAGTTTTACTCAAAAAAATAATTAAAAGTTTTTATGTTTTGTACCAAAAATCAAAATCGTTGAGAGACAATAAAATGGAATGAATGCCTCAAAAATCAAAGACAAGGTCAAAACCTTGTTCCATTGTGCTTTTTTTTTGGCAGAACTTTGAAAAACACAAGCCACCTCACAGGTCTGCCACTTCCAAGGGTTATCCTCTCCCTTCACCTCTAGATGGCACTGATAGCATCGATTTAGGGTCTGTAAAATGACACTGAAAGATGATTGTGCATTTTCTCACATTTTGATTTGAATTACCTTGCAAATTATGTGTCATAACTCTTGTAATGTTGAAACCTACACATTATAGTTGAAATCGAAATTAAGCAATTCCTATATAACTCAAAACAGCCAGTGTGATTGGCTAAAACACTGGTGCATGGAGAGACATCTAAGGTTTTTTTGTTTAAAAAAGGACATACTATTGTGACATATATTGTATTTTGAGAAAAGTCTTTTTCACACCTATATTTCTGACTACCAAAACAAACCCAAGTACCTAGAGGAAACTCACGCAAGCGTGGGGAGAAAATGCAAAGTCCACTCAGGAAGGCAGCTGACCTTCTGAGAGTCATGCAGCACTACTCACTGTGCCGCTGTTCTGTGATTTCTGAGATCTCTTAAAACTCCCTTTCTTTGGCTTTAAGAGATTTCTCTTTATTTATATGGGTCAGTGCTCAGGGATTCGGGACTTTGTGTTTATGTGAAGAAGTCGAAGGAAGGAATAAGGCATGAATCCTTCTAGCATTTTCTCTCTATAGCATCCTTTGCTCTACCAGGTGAAGCCAATGCATCATGCAGACTATAAGCAGCAATCCGGGGTGATTTAATCCTTTTGGAGTTAAAGATTGTGCTCTACTTTCCTTCATCTGACTGCATTAGCCATGTAATCCCATCTCATTCACTTTCGCATTTCAGGGATTTAAAAGGCTGGCAGTGCGGTTACAAGAAGATGGGGCATTTAACGGAACGCACTCATATCTTTGAGCAGTTGATGGGGGATGATTTAGCCATCTGTGAATTAATTAGTGTTGGTTTGCTAATCAAGGGCTCTCTGGTTGCTGGACCAGTGCCTCTGGAGCTGCTACTTCTCAGCATATGTTCAAGGGTGCTGTGTTATGCAGGTGGGCATGTTTTTGGGTCTGTGATTGGCTTGTGGTGTGCGGCCCATTGTGAAAGCTTAGCACAAACAATGAGGCTGAACAGATGCTCTTAATCAGGAGTGCGAGGAGCGTCTGCTGACCCCCCGTTTGCCAGTGGCTCTTTGCCACTAATGAGATTTCAGGTAACCGCATTTCAAAACGTAAGGGTTTGTAATGTGTGTTTTAACTGTGAATTTTTTTGTAGTGTAAACAAATTATTCAGAATTCAACAAAAAATATAGAAGTACACTCCGAAAATCAGTTTCCCTTTGAATTAGCTGAACATTATTCATTATTAAAAGTGCTGGTATCAAGTTAGAAAACGCGTTTGGAAGAGTTTCGAAAACAGCCATGGCGGCAACATGCAAATTGAAAGCTCTAGTTTGATCTTCTGCAGGTATTCAATGATTAATATATTGAGTCAACCAAAACAGAATCTAGAGACACTGCTGTTCTTCTGAGTGTCAGTGATACACCCAGTCTCCTCCGGAAAAAAATCAAAAGAAGTGATGATGTCTGGAGGTGAATGTAGACTGTCTTCATTATCTCACAGTGCTGTCAAGATTGCTGAATGTTAACAATGTTAGTCTACCTCCTTCTCTTTGTACTTTCCTCTTCTGTCTGACCTTTCAACGAGAACTGGATGAATGTACAATGTGCCATTTCAGTATACTTCAGTTTGTTACAGCCCTCCTTACCCATTGGATACATTGACTTCTCGTGTCACAAAGGTCTTTTTGTGTATAACTAGAATTCATTATATATTGGAAAGTAAATGTAAAAATGGCTACTTTTTAAAAATGCAACACTAAAATAATGTAATTAGAGATTTTAAAAAGTTGTATGATTTATTGTTGTCATGGATCACCTAGGTGACCCAGGTTGCGCTATGTAGAATGCAACTGCAATGAGCAGCAGTAGTTCAAACAGGGATTTAATTCACAAAAGGAAATCGTCAGAACTTCCCCAACAACTTATATTATGAATGAATGAATGGGTGTCTAATAAAGCACTCTCCTGCTTTCACATGGTATTTCACAAGTGTTCATGTGAAAGCAAAATGTGTCACACACAATGTACTATATGCAAAGCAATACAAATATCTGTTTACAAATATTACCACCCTATTCTTACTGGCAGCTTTCTTTGACCAAGACCCACCCATGAGGCCGTTTGACTGACATGTCAAACAACCAATCAAGTCTAGCTGACAATTGACTGAATTAAAAAACGCCTTTCATGTTTTTATTAATTAACAACTTCACGTTACTGTTTAGGTACAGTAATGATTCAAAAGAAATTGTCACTACACACAATAGACATTTTTCTCTTGAACGTACCCCTGTACTTAGTTTCCTGGCGGATAGCGGAAACTAAAAACTGGAAAACGTGACACTCTTTTCTCCTGGCATCTAGTGGTCATTTAGAGAAATGTAATTTGAGAAACTCTTAAGAGCACACGTCATGCTTTAGTACCACCCCTTCAGGAGAAATATAAGTAGGTGAGAAAGCGTTTGCTCTGCTCTCTTGACCCTCTCTTTCTTTCTTTCTTTCTTTCTTTCTTTCTTTCTCTCTTTCTTTCTTTCTTTCTTTCTTTCTTTCTTTCTTTCTCTCTCTCTCTCTCTCTCTCTCTTTCTGTATCTCTCTTGCTCTCTTCCCAGCTTGCTATAGAAATATGCGATAAACCACGTTTTTCTTCCACGCGGATATCACGTGTGTAGAAATGCGTTGACTGTTTAATCTTTATAATAAATAGCCGCATTTGCTGTTTTCTCTCTCAAACGGTCTCCAGTGTTTATTATCAATTGAGAAGGTATATTTTTACCATAACAGTTTTCAAACCTCAACCTTCTGATTATTAATGTAAACTACATTTTCTACATACTCGCATGGTATATAATTAGTTTGGGTTTCTCGCAATTGTCAGTGTCAATTTATCAACAACAAAAAAAAAAAAAAGTCAGACTTATGTTAATGCAGCACGCATTGCATTTCATTTAAAACCAGTTTGAAATCGGTAAAGATATCCTATAATAATGTTTTAAAAATGTATTTACATATCTTCAATTACATTACATGTATTTCCTGATTAAATTTGGACATTTATTTTAGGTTAATCTTGTTTTAGACTATAATTATTGAGTTGTTTTTTTCAAGAAATTAATTTTCACCTAACACTCCAGTCATCTCTATGTCTCCCTTTCTTCATCCTCTACTTTCTTCATTATCTTTCCCTCTCTCCACCTCTCTTTTCCCTCTTAACCCTTGTGTGTTCTTGTCAGAGCACGTCTGATGCTGCCAGTCTTTGTGGTATCGGTGCTGTGGGATCAATTAACCCCTGCACAGAGGATGCTGATAGATAGTTTGTGTGTCTGCATGACATTCTAGTTTTTGTATATACCGATGAAATCTCAGAAGAACAATATAATCTTACCTCAGAGATGCCATCAGATGTCTTGCTCTTGTCCGTTTTCTTTTTTAATTAGACATGATTGAAGTTCAACTTCTTGTATTGAACTGTGAGTTTGCAGCTTTAAAAGAGATGGGCACTTCTCCTCCTCCCTTGTCTTCTTCTTCATCTTCTTTCCCTCCCTGTCTCCCACTCTCTCTCTCTCTCAACTTGTTCAGTACATTCAGCTACACATTGTCTATAGGGTTATTTAATTAAAAAATGAAAGTGTGTCTTGATGAAATGTTAATTTGTTCACCCTCCAGCTGTTTAATTTGCGGGAGATATTTATGTTCTTCAGTAGGACATTAAATGTATTTGATTTTACCGTAGGTTTGGTTTGCACTACTGCCTGTCTGAAGGAACAGGAAACCTGGTGAAATGTTTTTCTTGAGCTTGTGTTTCACAGGGCTTTCTAGTATCTTGGTGACTCCAAAGTTGTATAAGTGTGTAAAGTATAAGTGTGTATGGAGCTACGGTTAGGTTGGCTGAGTGGCTGTGTAGTGCGCTGTTCAGAATGTCAGCTTGCATAATCAAAGCTAGAATAGGTCGCCACAGACCCCTGTAACCCGAACAATAGTAGGATTAGTTTGGTACACAGGAACCACCACACATATCACTCCATTTGACACAAACATATAATGCCTTAGTAAACATGCTAAGTGTCTGTCTCATCAACTTAACAATAGAGGGGGTTTGAGATCATTTACAATGCTTTGTAAAGAAATTGAGGCATGACCTGCTTAATGACTGCTCTCATGCCTTTTCTGTTTGTGTTCATCTAGTGATTGAGAATAAAGAGATAGCATGCACAGTTCATGCGCTTTGTAGATCACTGGCATCTTTTCTTTTGTTTCAGTGTCAGTGAAAACAAGGTAGCAGACATCAGTTCCCCTTTTTTCTGAACTATACATTGTGAACGTAACATAAAACTGAAAATGTTCTTGACATTCTTTATAAATGAAACATTAAAGTGTCACAACACCCCTGGGATTCAGCACAGTGCTTTCATAACTCAGTTTTGAAAAACCCAGGGAAAAGGAGGGGGGGTCAGATGATGGTTAGCGTAAAATAGGCGGGCATAGACCTCTTGCTCACTTTCTAGGAGCGTGCTTCAAAGAACAACGTAGAAGTGGAGGATTGTTCAGATGCCTCTCAACTTTTTTGTCTTACAGTCTCTGGTTAGCAGTGGAAGTCCAAACAACTCCAGATATTGTGATACCGAAATAATTCTCAGTCATTATCATTATGATAAAATTAACACGTCTGGCAAACTTATCAAGCTGAATTGTATTCACCAAATATTTATACTTTTTCTGCTTTTAACTACAGCAGCATGGGAATGAAAGAAACTTTTGTATTTCATTTTTAAAAAGCACATTTGGGAAACCAGTAAGGAATTGGAAAGTTCTCGTCCATTTTGTCATGCTTAGTATCATAACCAGGTGGCCTCTCAGAAGAGGAAGTGCCAAATTGACCCCAAAACAGAAAATTAACCCTTGTAATGTTGAAAATAGTGTAAATAGTTTAGTATTCAGACAAATGATGATATCTAAAAACAATTTCTAGGGTGGTGTAACCCATAGTGAAATATAATACATGGGAGTACAATTCTATACACAAGTTATTCTATATACAAGTTATTTTGGCAAATCAAAGGCATTAAAATGGTTTCCAGTATATAAAAAACATAGAACCCAGCCATTTAAATGTAGATGAACGGCAACATTGCATAGAAAAATCTTTTAAAACAGCCACACTCGTGTGGAAAGTCCCTGAAAGAATGTTATTAGACGTACCCATGTCTTTTTAAATAAAAGAGCATCAGCCTGTCTCTGATACATTAATATAAAGGACATTTTCTTTCATGCTTTAGCCATATCCCCATACATGTTTGAGGCAAGAATGTGTATTTTCACTGTTCACTCAGATGTGAAGGTTTGTAGCTCGCAGATTCTGCATATTCTGAGCCCAATTTGGTAATGGCCCTAAAAACTCAGATCAACGGGGCTTAATTTGAATGGCAGGCTGCATGTTTTTCTCTTGGTCTTGACCAGGCTTCAATCTGATAATCTGGTTGGCACGAGACAAAGAGTTACCATAACATATGGGTAGTTTCTTCTGGCAGTGGCACAGACGGGCTATCAGTTGCTTCACAGGGTCATGCATTAGCATACAGCACACACATCTAACAGTGAAAAAATCTGCCCAGACACATATTCATATTAAAAGAAACTTGCTTGATGTATATTATACATGTTCTTATTCCTCAAACATGGATGGTTGAGTAAGTTCAGGAAGCTTTGAGCATCCCTTGATTATCCTTGGAGCCAGGTTTCTGAGCATTATCAGAGATGACGATAGTGGCATTATAATGTCTTTAAAAATGTTTCATAAGCTAAATGTCCTATAAATAGTGTTATCTGGGCCAAATCGAATGACAAATATGAGTAAACACAAGTATGCTTCCAAGACACAATCCGTTCATAATAGTAACTAGATGGCTAAAGTTTGTGCACAAATGTTGATGTTGCTGTGTAAGTATTTTTATAAGCATAATGGAATGGGGCGGAACGAGGTGGAATTTGCTATGGGTGTCTATGGAGAAGTTACTGACATCATACAAAGGTCCTCATGCCAATATGAGTAATATAAACAACCCTCATGTCTCTATGATTTTTTTGAAGCTGAGATATGCCAAATTGGTTGCTATGGTAAACAGGTTGACATAGAGGGGTCAGTGAAATTATGTTTCTTTTCTCACTATATCTTCTATAAACCAAACCAAACCAATTGTCTTTAACATTTACCAAAGCTGAAATAAGGTTCAGAAAATTTGGTTGCTAAGGTTAACCATTGTTAGGTAGCTTTGTTACTAAGATTAACACAAACCACTATTTATGACGTTTCATCTTGAAGATTGGCTTTCCCAATTGATTTGCATTGGCTCTAGAGCAGGGGTGCTCACACTTTTCCAGCTTGCGAGCTACTTTTAAAATGACCAAGTCAAAGTGATCTACTCTCTACAAAAATGTAAACCATCAATCAACAAACAATTAATTTCAACTTTATTGAGAATTGACAAAACACACATAATAATTAATTATTTACATTTTTTGTTATAACCTGAGGTTAGTTTGATGACTTGCACTGAATTGAATCATTAGAACAGTTGTGTGTGACCTGAATTTGGTGGTAATAGAGGGATTTTTATGGGAGCAATTGAGCTTTGATCCAAATAATCAAGAATAAAAATGATGCTCTAATAATTTTTTTGAATCTGCAGCTAACTTTACTGAACTGTACGAGTTGGATGATCGACTGATATTGTTTCAATTTCACGCCACGATCGACCGGTAGGATCGACGTAATGAGCAGCCCTGCTCTAGAGCCTATGCATAGTTGTTTGTATGGTCTGATAACGTCCACAAGTTTGGTCTGCTTGTAGTTTCTATGAGGTTCTCAGTTTGAGTTTTACAAAGTTTGACCCTATGTTAAAACAAAGGAAAATTTCCCCAAATTTCTTTAGTGGTACCAGCCTGAAATGTTCTAACAACCCAAGTTAACCCAGTTTGGATGTCCCGTCAATGTTTGGGCGTTTTTTTGGTTTTGGAGAATATGCGTTTAGTATTTTTTGTCTAGAGCGAAAGATGAATTACAATATGTTGGGTTTTACAAGCCAACGTAATTATATGATATAGTCTTTTGTGTAGTTTGAGATAAGATAAGAGTCAATTGCAGTTATTTTTAGTCTACAAGAAAAGTTGAACTCTTAATGGCTGTTCTTATAACTGGGAGAGGACAGGCAGAGAGATGGGGGGTGAGACATAGGTTTAGGTTAAAGCGTGGTTGAAGATTGATAGAAATTGATGTAAGAAGCTATTTAAACAAAAAAAAAAAACTCCAGTGTACATTTACATTTAATCTAATATAACTACTCTATGAGTCAAAATACTCAATAAGTCAAAAGAGAATAACTGCAATAGTACATCAATATAGCTACTAGTACACAGTGAATAAGAGCAACCTCCTTCCAGTGACTTTCAAACATTTAGGCATTCTAAATTGAAAAGAGTATTAACAAAAAAGACTTGATTTTCCCCAGTGACAGACATTTTTTGTACAGTCCAGACATAGGTTTATGATAAAGCGTGGTTGAAGATTGATAGAAATTGATGTAAGAAGCTATTTAAACAAACAAACAAAAAAAAAAACTCCAGTGTACATTTACATTTAATCTAATATAACTACTCTATGAGTCAAACTACTCAACAAGTCAAAAGAGAATAACTGCAATAGTACATCAATATAGCTACTAGTACACAGTGAATAAGAGCAACCTCCTTCCAGTGACTTTCAAACATTTAGGCATTCTAAATTGAAAAGAGTATTAACAAAAAAGACTTGATTTCCCACTGTGACAGAAATTTTTTTGTACAGTCCAGATATGCATGTCATGTACAAGCACAAGCTCCAGACATGTTGAGTTACAGTTAGTGGAAGTGAATCAGATTTAACTGCTGAACTGCACTGTGGGAAGTCCCAGAACATTGCTATTAGTGGCTTTGAACAGTGGCAGCTCCAGGTAATCATGTCTGTGAAAGCAGGTGTGAATGGAAGTTATCTTGTTTTCTGCCCGGCTGTGTTCATGCTTGAATCCTGGAGCACTTGGAATTACTGACTTTACTCCCAAAGGATTCAAGAGCAGTGTGGCTGCTAGCAATCTGTTTTCTTTTCTTTTTTTTCGTTTTAATTCAGAAACTGATACTTGTGTTTCTTTTAAAAGATGTTGTTTAACTTACCTTTTTATTATTCATCCAAGATGAATGCAGCTGCTGGTGATTTTTCAGAATTATTTGATTCTGAAGTTACTTATGTCCATTCTCCAACGCTATATTTGGATTATTCCCATTGTTTTTGTGATTAATCTTTAATTTGTAGCATATCTTTGTGTGTTCCTGTATTTGTGTTTGCAGATTGTCAGAAATTTTATTCAACATAGTAAGAAAGAAAATAGTACTATATGGTTTAGACTCTCATATCTTTGGTGTCTCATTTGCATCAAATGTCTTCTCTGATTACTTTAACAATCACTTCTGTGAAAAGGGTGTTAAATGGCAGAGTAGATGGGTGACTGTGTAACCTCTATAGCTCTATAACACACTAAAAATGCAAATGCAAAAAAAAATGCAGATTCAGTGCCAAGCTCTATCAAAATCATTCTGTGGTGACCGTCCTCATACTTCTCAGTTGCAGCACCTGAGGTAGTTGTGATCTTTTCAGTTATAGTATTTGTTATGTTTGTAGACTTGAGGTATTCAGATATATATTTTTTTCTGTTCCGGTTCAACATATTTCATATTCTGAAGCACATATGACGTCTTTATACTGACAAGAGATTAACAGTGCACATATGCGTCTTGTGCAGTATGCAGAGATCAGAGAAATGCAAATGTCTGGCTGTGTACATGCCGCCTTGCAAGTGAGATTTTAAGACTATTTCGATTTTTTTTTTTTTTGTAAAAGACCAGTTTTTTATCTGTTCTGTAAAAGGAGACATTAATGTCATTTTGCTCTAATTATATGAAAAACTAATAACTGGTGGTGGAGTGACAGGGTTGTTGGTTATTAAGTTTTAGAATAGATTAGAAAAACCCATTTATTAATTTAATTTTTTCATTTATATTTCCATTATTTTAATTTACTTTAGTTTTATTTTTGATTTGAAACTGAATCTAAATTTCAACTCCTTTTCGTTTTTGCATGAAATGTTGAGAGCATAAACCATATAAAATGGTGACTATACCCCTAAAACTGGTTCTATTTAACCTCTATTTGGTTCTATTATTTAGCTTAATAATAATATGTGCATCAATCTAAATATCCTAAAATTGAACATAAATATGCTGTAAAGTTTGGTTCACTTACCACTATTAAATTATTCTTGGAAATCATAATACAAAATTCAGCAGCATTTTCAGTGATCTAGATTGGATGTGGACTGTTTTCATGACCTGGGCAAATAATGTTAGAAAAACTGGGAATTATAAAAAAAAATGGAAAAAAAATCTAGAAGAAAACTAAATTACTTTTCATAATTTTTTTTTCAAATTTTTGACTCACTCACTCCCTCACTCACTAACGCATTCACTCACTCTCTGACTCACCGACTTACTCACCGACTTTCACTCATTGACTCACTCACTCCCTTACTCACTCCCTCACTCACTACCGCATTCACTCACCCTCTGACTCACCGACTTTCACTCATTAACTCACTCACTCCCTTACTCACTCCCTCACTCACTAACGCATTCACTCACCCTCTGACTCACCGACTTTCACTCATTGACTCACTCACTCCCTTACTCACTCCCTCACTCACTAACGCATTCACTCACCCTCTGACTCACCGACTTTCACTCATTGACTCACTCACTCCCTTACTCACTCCCTCACTCACTAACGTATTCACTCACTCTCTGACTCACCGACTCACTCACTGACTCAGTCACTTATTCACACAATGACTCATGGACTCACTGGCTCACTCACTCAGTCACTCACTTACTGACTCACTGGCTAACTCACTCATTGACTAATTCACTCATTGATGTACTCACTCACTGACTCATAAACTCACTCACTCACAACCACACATACACACTAACTTTTATTAACTCACTCACTGCGTAAGATGTACTCACTCACATCATAGCATTTTACCACTAAGAAGGGGACTTTACATTTTCAGCCCATTAATCAGTTTAACTTTTCATCAGTTCCTCGTTTAAATTCTTTATTCATGAAATAAAACAGAAAATCCAGACAAACACAGCACAGATACAAGCCTCCCGAGAAGCAAATAATGCTGTTCAACAGAATGTCTGAATGTAATAGCACGGCCTCATCATCTCCTCTCTCTCGATCTCTCAATCCTTCGCTCCTCAGGGAGACACGCTCAGTATTGGTAATTGGGAGTTCATGCTGTACACAGCCTGTGTCCTGCAGCTCCTCTTAAATTAGCCTTGTGTCACTGCACTTATACCCCAGATTTGAGATTGAATGTGTGTGTAGTTATGTAAGGTTCTTATTATATGCCTACACTACTGTTAGCATTATTTCTGATGCTGTGTGTGTATACATTTTACCATGTCACCAATGATAACCAGTGTTCCTGATTACCTAATGGCAAGTAAAAATCCAACATCTCTTTCTCGCTCCCCTCCAATTTAGATTTCGTCTATTTTTCTTTGAGTGATTATTCTATCAATCTGTCTTCAATCTTGGCCCGTCTTTGTGTTATTTTCTTTTCTTATTCCCACCATTTTATCGGCTTTGCTTAGACTGTTCTGTGATTAGTTTGTTTCCAATCTGGCCGTCTCTGATATAGGAGACTGTGCATGTGCTGTCCAATTCTTCTAATTGCCAGACTTAATCAAACAGACAAATGGGAAGAAAGCAGGCAGCCTGTGACCTTTCCAAGATGGCATCCTCGACGAGGCTCTCGAGCAAAGCTTCCCAGCCGCTCTGCTTTTAATAATGCTGACAAATGCAACTGTGTCTATGACTTTAGAAGCATTTCCTGTCCGCATCTAATAGAACACGTGACCCTGAGTTGCTAGAGCATGTGATGAGCGGTAACTCTTCCTTGCTTCAGAGTTGCCGACTGTTGCTAATGCTTGTCCTTTGGCATTCATCATAAGTATCTGTGCAATTTCTCTGCAGGTGTGTTGTTGAAAATATCTGGAAAGCTGATGTCATATCCTGCATTTGCTCCATGAGAGCACAAGCTGAAAGTGACGCTCCTTTAAAAGCGGACCCCACCTTCTACTCTTAGCATCTCAGCATTTGCACAAGCCTTTTTATTTTCATCTCAAATGGTCCTACGACAGGATGCAGTGTTGTGTCCAGTTTTATTTACAGTCTATTGGTTTAATATATTTTAATAAGAGAGCATTCGACTTTTTTTTACAGTTTGCGTGAAAAAATATTGAATTAAAGTGGCCATACTGTGCAAAATAAACTTTTTTGACATTCCTAGCATCTTTTAGGTCTGTTCCCTCATCAAAAACACATGCTTTGAGTTTTATTCAGAATCTTTCATGCATGTTTGTGTAATTCAATATTCCTTTTTGTCAGCATTTTCAAGTGTCAAATCAATTCTCTACCAATATTTGTGTTTTTTAGCACGCACGCACGCACACGCACGCACACGCACACACGCACACGCACACACACACACACACACACACACACACCCCCCCACACACACACACACACACACACACACACACAAATGTCTTAAATACTAAGAGGTTAAACAAAGTAATTTAAATAAACCAGCCACTTGTGTTTTTAGATTCATTCTTCCTTTCTCATTTTGGCTGGTGCCTCTAAAGATCTTGACAGTATTTTCTTGGCTCAGTGCTGGTGAGGAAAGTGAGCAGATGCATTTTGGTGCTTTTCTTCTGGAGTGTGGCAGATCAGCTTTCATGCCGACAATCTTGTCATTCCTGTCACCATCAGAGGATTTATAAGAGTAGAAGCAAAGGTCTGT
This sequence comes from Danionella cerebrum, assembly GCA_007224835.1. NCBI lineage: Eukaryota > Metazoa > Chordata > Actinopteri > Cypriniformes > Danionidae > Danionella > Danionella cerebrum. The sequence goes on from SRMA01027232.1 coordinate 261,733, forward strand.
ATCTGCTCGGGTAAGGATGATTTGTTGTGTTATATCTTCTTCTTCTTCTGCCTGGGATGCACACACTTACTCCTCCACCTAGGTTTTCCCAGGCCATCTCTCCCAGATCTCTTTCCAGAGATAAATGCTCAGAACACCTCATGAGAAAGGAGGTAGATGTCTGATCCACCTCAGCTGGCTTCTCTCGATGTGGAGGAGCAGCAGATCTACTCCGCGTGGACAACCACCCTGCAGAGGAAACTCATTCTAGCCACCTGTATTGAGGATGAGAATATAGATTCACCTGTAAATCGAGAGCTTCTTCTTGGAGCTCAGCTCCTTCACCACAACAGAGTGGTACATTGACCAAAATAGTGCAGAAGCTGCCCCGATCCATCTTTCAATCTCCATGCTCTCTTACTTGTAAACAAGACCTCCAGATACTTAAAACATCTCCACTTAGGCAGGATAATTCCACCAAAGTGGAGGAAACACATCAACCTTTTCTAACAAAGAACCATTAGACTTGGAGGTAATGAGCGTCAACCTAGCGGATTCACTGCAGTGCACATTGGAGGTTCTTCACCACAACAGAATGGTACATTGACCAAATTACTGCAGAAGCTTCTCTGATCAGTCTTTCAAACTCCTGTTGTATGCTTCCCTTACTCATTACTAACACCCCCTGATTCTTAAAACTCCTCCACTTGTATCACTCCACTAACTTGGACATGTCACCCTTTTTCTAACAAAGAACCATGGCTCCGGACTTGGAGGTACTGAGTTTCAACCTAGCAGATTAAGTGCACATTGGAGGCCCTTGTCTGATGAAGCCAATACGACACAATCAACACCAAGTTGATGTTTTAAAAATGAGGTGTACATTATTAAACTACATTTTACTGAATGATTGTTTTTTTAAGAGGCCAATACTTCATAGTGATCCGAAATAACACTCTCTACTCTCTCTCTCTCTCTCTCTCATGAAATCAGTTTGAGATGATTGAACTGTGTGGCAGAGTTGGTTGGTACACATGAGTGATAGACTGTGGTTATAAAGGGCGCAGGTGGAATTGTCAAATGCATAACCTACTCCATTCCAACCCCAGCCCCTGTTGAGTACCAATAGTTTTCATGTGTTGTGGTAGAATTTGAGACTCATTACAAAGATGATTTTCTGTCCAGCTTTGGTTCACCCATGTGATTTGTAAACTGTTTTCTGTTCTTTGCCAAGAGTTTTGGCCCTAGTTCCCCCTACTTTTGCTGCTGTGTAGGGTTTGTTATGCTGTGTATTCAATGATGCTTCCGGCTAGGTTTTTTCTTTTTCATTACACAATCATTACTTCAACCTGTAAGTGTTGTTGGGGACATTTTCAGGCACTTCAGAGTGATTTTCAGTCTAAATTTTGCCACATCTTTTCTCTGTTTCAGCAAATTGAATTAATTTTTGCAACAAATCTTAGTTTTACACATATTTTGGGGAAATGCTTTGAAATGGTATACTTAAAAATGCAAATTCATTACCTTTTGTGTTGTTCGCCACTAAATTAAACTGCTGTAAAATCAGATGAATAGTTGTCCAAACAACAACTTTTGCTTCAATCTATTCATCTACTTGTTTTAATCACTACTATTTTGTATCTAAATTAGGATTTGACATGTACAAAACTGTGATAAAAGGAAAAAAAAAATCCTGCTACAATCATTTTCATATCAAAAATAAGTCAACGGACTGATGACCTGTTCAGGGTGTACCCACGCCTCTCGCCCGATGTGAGCTGGAGATCCGCGTGACACCAAAAGGGAATAAGCGGGTTGGAAAATGAATGAAAAAATGAAATACGTCATTGACATCATCTTGCGCTAAAATCCTGAATTATAGAAAATTACTAGCTTTGATTAAAACTGAGGTAGATTTACAAAAACAATGGAAAACAAAATATTGATCTGATCAATTTTTACAGCCACAAACAACTAAAAGGTTAGTGAATTTGAACAATGCTAATGAGTTGAAGGTCCCAAGAAGCAATGATTTTCATTATACTTTTTATCGTAGTTTTGCAGTTAATTTGTACAGGTAAAACATGCACACTATGTAGCTGACAGCACATCATTATGAATCTTTTATCATTTTTAAAACAGAAAAATGTGCTTCTTTTGCTGATGTTCCAATTACCAATTTTCTTTATGTATTTATTTCTTGACTGAAACTAAATCTGTGTGTATTTGTAAGAGTAGCTCATCTGAGTAGCTCATACTTTTTTTATATACCTGTGTTTGTACTTCCTGCAAAACATGCATTTTATGCCCTCAAATTATGTCATTAATAAAACTGAACGGAGAACTTAAAGTTAAAAATGGAAACTAGGCCACAGTCATCACTTTACAGATACTTTGTCAGTCTGCATAAATAAAAGGTACTCCTCAGACGCATATTTTTAACCCTAAGGAGTTACCACATATTGGTAAAAACCATTCTTTTTAAATCCTAGACTGCGATGTTAATTCTTGAGTTCCAAATTCATTTTCCTTTGAGAAAATGAGCTGCTGCTATTTCACTGCATTAGATGTTTAGCTTCACTGTTATAAATTAGCTGTAAAATTTATATTTGCCAGTGTTTACTAACAGCATGATAGCAATGGAAAGATGCCACAAAATATCTTCAACCTCGAACAAGTAAAGCTAGCTGCACACCTACTTTATGCATTTAGATTAGGGTTTCCCTGAAATATCTTTATCATTCAAGCAGGAAAATGCAGACCATAAATCTCTTCACATGCTCGCTAGTCAATATTTATGGCTGGCTGTCTTGCACTGGCAGGCTCATAGAGTTCTCTAATCGCAGATTAATGACCATGTGGCATAGGAATGAAGTTCATTAGCATTCCTTTCTGTCTCTCACCCACTTTTGTTCATAGGAACAGAATTTCAGGATATGAGGTTTCATAGATCTGCTCACCCTATCCCTGGTAATCAGAAAATAGGAAACAGAGTGATACTTGAAAGCAATGCTGAGATTCCAGCCATAATTCTGAGGAAAACAGCACTGCCTTATTTTGCTCATAGACTATGAAGCGATTTGTGCTATTATTTCACTAATAGTAATTCTTTTATGGAATGTGCAAGGGTGGTGGATGCTGGGCTCTGGATCCTTGCTACAGATTTGCATGTTATACCAGGTGTTGGAATGCTGATTGTGATAGTGCTCTTAATGTATTTATGCTGATAGATTAGAGTTGGCTTTTTTTGTGTGGAACTGATTGTTTGGTGGTTATACTGTATAGTTTTTTTTTTCTTGACTGAGTCATGGTTCTTCCAAACAAGTTACATTCAGTCTCATGATTTTCTGCTGTAGGTCTGATTAATTAGTGAAAATCGTTGTGCCTCAGTGAAGAAATTTCATACAGATGCTTATGTTTCTGCACTACTTTAATCAATCGCTCAGTGATTTGGTCCATGTTGGGGTTTTTTTGTGTTCATGGTGGAAACCTGATATGTACAAGGCTACAAAGGAAAGGTTCTGTTTTAACAAGCCAACCAATCTGCGATGTTGTGTTCCATGTCGACGCTGTGCAAAGTTACACAATTGCAGCTAAACACATCAAAAAAGAACATCTTAAGATATTTAACATAAACGTCACTTTATTCTTTTGCTTTTTTTGAACCTCAAATCTGAAATTTTACAATGTAAACTTAAGCTGCCATTTTTTCTAGTAGACTTCTAGAGAGCAATTTATGACATGTATCCCACATTCATGAGTTTCTAACATTTACAGTAATGTAAAAAGTGGAAAAAGTGTTTGTTTTTTTCCCATAGATAAAGACTGCCCCAGTAAAAGACTTTTAGCAGGTGTTTTATTGTGAGTTTAAGCTTTTCAATTTTATTAATCAGTCTATTACTTCCATGTTTATTCACAGGCCAAATTGCAAGTGGAACAGGAGTAGTAATAAAGAGGTGATCGCATTACCACTAATAGTACAAGCGCCATTCGTGGCAGCAATGATTTTTATTACTGCAGTTATAGTAGACAGAAGTTTTGCTGTTCATTTATACAAGGAAAACACACACTGTAGCTGACAACACAAACTCATTAATATGAATGAACATTTGTGAAGAGAAAGCAAATACCTCTTTGTAGCGGCCCTCTCTTTTGCTGTTTGTTGAACAGACATTAAGCCATGAGAAAATGTTACTTTCCTTTTTGATCTGAAGTTCCAAAATACCTATTTTTATTTATTTATTTGTATGAAAATAAATCTGAGGTGTATATTTGCTAGAGTAACTCAGCTGGGTGCCTGTGCTAAATTCTTAAAGACCTGTGTTTGTAGCTTTGTCGTTCCAGAAAAATGGGGTTTATAAACTTTACTTTTTGAACTTAATAAAAGTGAAAATAAAAACATGTAAAATTCATTAAACTGAACAAAACATTCCAACCCTATTTTGTTGTTAATTGTGCATATATTTAATAAAAAAACAGATGAAAGGTCAACGTTTATTTTAAATCCAGTCAGAATTACATTTGCTTAGACACTGTGGTGCTAATTGATTGCTGTTTTTTTTTATTATTTTTATTTTTTTACTAAATCTAAAACAGAGCAGGTGACTAAATCTTATATGCACCAAATATAAGACATTTTTTACTTAACCCTTATCTTTGGGGTCATTATAACCCCATTCACCGTTTAACACATGCACATATATGACTTTTTCTAAGAGGATAATCTTGAGAGGGTTCCAGATTTTGAGGCAGATGAGAAAGAGACTCATAAGGTTGACCCTTCTGTTGTCCCTCAACCACCAGCAGACACATCACCCTCCAAAAATGAAAAATATATATATTATGTTCAAGACCCCCCCTTGAATGACAGGGTAGACTTAGTGCTGCTAACACCACTATAATGGTTCCAGGGACCACCAGTGATATTGTCAGTCATGTTCAAGACATAAAATTTCAGGTTTTCATTACACCATCAATTGAAAACAATATACATGAAATGGAGGGTCTTTATGGGGACAGCTGGACTATCTTTGATGTGACTGGAGATGCAATAGCAAGCTTTTAGAATGCTGAGCCTGGAATGTTTTTATATTCAGCCACCATGTCTCTGAAGACGCTCCATGTGTTCTCCCATGTCATCCACTTTCACGACAAAGAAGCGACACAGGTTAACCGAGAGTATGTATTGACCTCATACATAAATATGTTCCAGAAATTATTTTTCCCTCATTGATAAATAAGTAAAGTTCATAATATAATGAGGTAAGTCTGATCAATTTCCTTGTATGGACAATGTCTGTGGTCTGTACATTACTCTTTTTTTTTCCCTTTCTTAGCAAAACACATGCCATGGCACTTTAAAAAGACTGGAAGGATATTCAACTAAGGGAGTCTGTGTTTGCCTTGATTGTGGATTGATGGAAGACATTTCCTTTATTTGTCACCCAACCATTTGTTTTAACTTATCCTCAACAAACTAAAGCGATGTAAACACACAGAGAGCAGTATGAATATTTCAAGAACCTACAAGCTGCATTTGGTTCCCCCATTCATTAGTACTACTCTTTGATATAGTCAGATACTGACTGGAGACCTACAACATATGATGAGTTTGCAAGTACAGAGAAGAAAATCTGAAAACAACATCAAGTTGGAAAAGGGCATTCCAGTTATTGCAGATGTTTGCATGCAGGCCATAATTGCTTTGGATGGCAAGCTACCATGCCACTGACAGTGACTGCATTTCCTGAATAAAACAACAACCCACTGAGATCCACAATGGTTATCTTTAACACAGAGTTCCTGTAACTTTATCAGTACTTTGGAAGTAAGCTAGCCAAAAGAGACTTAAATCTAATGAGATATAAAGCTTTTGCATATAAATCTATGAAAGATTACGATCAACTCATGGGCCTCAGAGATGATCTCTTCCTTTACAATAAAGTATTTGCTTGCATTCCTCGCAGTTGCAGTGCATCTTGAGAGATTTTTGTGTCTGTCTTTTTATTTAACTTTTGTTCTATTATGAAACAACTGGGATTGGACTATCTGTAGAGGCAAGTCTTTGATATAATTCACATGAAAGCACAAATTTTCTAAAGTACAGCCTGCTTTGACGTGTGATTTTTCTCTCAAGATCTTGTGATATTCATGGAATATCATTCATTGCTCTCTATTGGTGCACATTTCACTTTCAGCTCCTCTTTTATAGTCGTATGCCTATTTTATTGCATTGTACAGAAACCTCTTGAGTTTAATAAATATACAAATATGTTCTATAGAAATCCTTTTTTTTCTTCCGAGTGCAAAAAACGCTAAATTTATAGAATGCCTAAGTGGAATCTCACAGGATTTTGGTCACAACCTCGCAAACTTTCCTGTCTTCCTCCCACTTCTCATTCATTCCTCATGGATTTAAGAAAAGCATTGTCGAATCTCATTCTTTGCATCTTTCATTCTAGATGCTCAGTTGGAATCATGAGTTGATTATTAATAGCAGGATGAAAAATAAAAGAGCTCGCTTTTGTGACACTTATTCTGAAAGTAAATTTTCAATTAATTTGTAGCTTCACGGAGAGCGTGCGGTGAACATTAGAGACGCTGAACAAGGCGCAGGTGTGGCGAGGAGTAGATTGACACAGCAGGGTTTGGCCGGGCTCAGCGGTGCACGCTGTGTCTATTTTCCATCACTCCTCACATTAAGTCTCAACTCGCTCTGTGCTCACTGCCCATCTCGGCACCACACAGCTGGCACAATGAGCTGTTTTGATTCTGAAGAGATGCTGTGATTGTCTCTTCTGTGCTGCTTTAACTCAATGTACAGAGAAGATCCTTGTGTCCTGTAGGCTCTTTGCTTACTAGGCCCACACATCGGCGTATAGATGTTGAGTGGCCCTTCAGGCGATTTGACCCTTGTACTGTTCTTCTCTGGAACCTCTCAGCTCTTTTCTTTGAGCCGAGTTTTTGCTGCTGTTGAGGGGAGATCATGAAACATGTATGCTTTCTGATATTCTTTTAGTACTGTGTTATGAACCAGCATCTGCTGTTTCTTGGACGATGAGTGTAGCTGACGGTGTGCATGTCAGTTGCATGCTACGTTTACATTTACATTAATGCATCTTCAGGATGCCATTATCCATTGTGACTTAAAATGGAAGGTATGCATCATTTATAAGTTCATGAATTCTCAATGAAACAGACCCATGGCCTTGGTGTAGCTATTGCAGCAGCAGGCAGTTTGAGCCTTAGGGAATTTGACTTAAGGGGGCCAACAAGAAAAACAGGTACATGCACAACCTATGTTCCAACTTCATCTTTGCCACTCACTCGCATCAACATTTCGATGTTTTGTATGTTTTTTTTTTTTTTTTCATAATTTAGATCATTTGAGGAGTTTGATTCCAAAATACGATAAACACATTAAATAAAAAAAAAAGTGTAGGACACCTTGACTCTATTATGCCACATTATTGTCAATCTACACATAATGTTTTGCTTGAATTGAATCTTATTTAAAGCATTTATATCATAATAATGATCAATGTCAAAGTCAATGTCAGGGGGAGAATGGAGAGCCGGATCCTGGAAGCGATGTGTAACGTCAGACTAGAGAATCGGAAACCGTGTCGCAAACTCACTGCAAAATCGCCGCTTACTAGAGTTTTATCAACATTTCAGTGACTTCTAAAGTCTGAGTATCATGTCACAACTTAAGCGTTTTCTCATAACTGAATGTATAATAATAGTGTCAGTGAGTTTCTGAAGAGCACATTTACAGCTACAATTGGTCAAGGCCAGCAGTTTCCATCTTGGCACTGCAAGACAGTTTTTATTTACATGTTCTGCCTATTTGACATGGAGTTTATTTGACTGACTCTCTTTTATATTGTGAAGTGTTTTAAAGTCACAGGTTAATAAACGCTGGAGCTACTCAACCATTCCACATCATGCCGCAGCATAAACGCATTACAGGGACTGTGACACAGTCCTCAGGTTATTCAAATGGTTGTCAGCATGCATGTCTCTAGCTCTACTGTGGGTTCAGTAGTCTCTATACTGTTTGTCTTTACAGTTTCATTCTCAGCAAGTGATCACTGTTTTGTCTTTTCTCTGCATGAGTGGCAAAAGCATTAAATACCAAATCACTCAGTGAGGAATAATCAGTGTGACAATCATTCAAACACAACACATATAGAAACCACTCAGCTCTGCTGAACAACGCATAATACAGCGTTGAAAAGATTGAATAGCCAGGGTTAAAGTGAAACTGACTTAAAGTCAGTCTTTTTTCCTGAGCAGAAGCGTCCTTCAGACAGTAATTAGTCATCCCTTCGTTTTATGAAGATTTATTTCAAAGGCCTCATTGAACTCATCTGGAGCTTTCCATAGGCTACATGTCATGTTTGTAGCCATTTAGTGCCAATCATTTAAAACGTTTCCATTGTGGGGAGCAAAAAAAAACTGCTTTGCAGTTCCATAATAAGCTCAGTGCTAGATATTTTCACTTTAAAACAGTAAATAAAAGTATCATCAGAGATGTATAAAGTACTAGAGACCCAAACATTGAGTAGAAGTAGAAGTGCTTGTTAAACACAATATTTAAGTAAAAGTACATCAAAGGTATTCAACTTTTTTTGTATTTAAGTATTGCAAGTAGTTTATTTTAAAATGTACTACTCAAGTACTAAACTATAAGTATTGTGTAATGTAGTTACTAAAAAAAATACGTTATATTGTTTTCATTCATTCATCTTCTGTTAAAATTCTTCCCTTGTTTCTGCACAATTTTTATGAAGAGAAGGAACAAAAACAAAATAGTAACCGCTCATTATAGAAACAGTTGGTAATTATAAAAAAAGAATATCACACATATATTATATTATATACATATTTTACTTACTCTATATGAAAAGAACATGTGTCATGGATGTCATCCCGTACATATGCAACACATAATACAGATGAATGTCATCATTACACATACTTAAAGTTAGCTAATCACACGTAAACTCAACAAAACTATCATTCACTAAGAAAATACAGAAGTAGAAATACAAAAACAGAAATAGCGAAGCTCACGTGACCTTCCTCATCCAGGGTGATTCCATATACAATAGAGTTACAAAATAAAAGTCCCACTTACAAAATTACACAAATGTATTTATAATGTGGGGCAAAACATATATATCTGCTACACATACATTTGCTAAGTTGTGGATGACAAGTTGTTGCAGGGCAGAATTTTATACACACATCTCAGATAAAAATCACTGAATTATTGCTGGCCTTCGCTATTTTCTCTTGTCCAAATAAAGGCAGCACATATGATTTTACTGCATGATTTATGAATTGACCATCCGCTGAAGGGGATAAAATTCAAAATTGTTGAATGCACCAACCAAAGTTTTGAGAGGTTGTTGGATAAATCTTGCTTTTAAAATGTTGTTTTAACAGCTGCTTGTTTTGTCTATAACATCAATCTAGTCTTGGGTAACCCATCATTCGGAATATTGTCTGAAACCAAGTGAAATGTAGTGAGACAGGCTTCCAGTCTTTGTCAGTGTGCAGATCAGAGGCACGCTCTTCCCAAGCCCTCTATTAACAGTGTGTCTCTCTCCTTTTTGCTCAAACATATCATATCTTTATTTGAAAGCTGTCTGAAGAATTGATATCTTCTCTCATCTGCAGATGTGTTAATTCAGAGTGCCACGTCTAATGAAAACAGACACATGATGAGAGAATTTTCCATTTGGATGCATACAAAGTTATAGGGGAATGATCAGGGAATATGGAATCATTTCTCAGGGATAACACAGAATCATCAAATGTGTAACTATTGTATTAATTAGTTTCGTTTCAAACATTCATTTGGTTCCCCTCTAAAACTTTCCGATCTAATTAGCTCTTTGAGCAATATTCTTGTTATCATCAAATAAATATGCTGTTCTTTATATCCGCTTCATGTTTTTAATCTGTCAGATGCATCATTTCCTCATTCATCTTGGACAATCTGTTCATCGTTGCTCATCCCTTTTTCATTCCTCCTCTCACTCTGATCTCTTTTCTTTCTTCTGTGCCGTCCGTTCACAGAAACCCTTGTGAATCGCAGACCAATAACATTGAATCCTGATAGCAAAATTTACATTCACATGTGTGTGTGTGTGTGTGTGTGTTGCTTTCATCCGAGTGCTTAAACATTCAAGCCTGTCTAATTTGTATGATGTGAGATATAAAATCCAGTTATTTTTAGATAATAAATGAGAAAGAGAAAGACAAAAACTTATGTTCAGAACACGGACAGAGAACATGACTTGAACAAAAGATACAACTCTAGAGCTTTATTATTAAGAGAGAATGTCGGTATTATTTAGTAGTCACTCTGCCTCCAGGGAGTCATGTAAATCTAAATCATGTAAGTCTCTCGCAGCAGAGTAACTTGTTGAGATTGACATTGTGGAGGTGGGAAACACATTCACTGAACACAACACATTTCTCAGTTGATTCAGAATTTTATCAGCTGCTCCCCTTTCACAGCATCTGAAATCATGGTGTTTGAACTTCTGCAGCATTTTTCTTTTGTAGCATTGCAGGAAAAAATGAGGGGGGGGGGGTGTGATTGATATAATTGTTCCCTCAACAAATAGATTTATTTGATGGTGAAGATAAGTTGATTAATCCTAAAGTGGACAGTCCTTTGGTCTCATGTGTTAACACTGTGTGCGCACAAAGCTTTTGTCAGCTCTCAGGGTGAGTGACTCACTGCATTTATAAGTGCAATTTTCATGTATGACGTGAGCGCATTTTTCTTGGTTTTTCTTCTTTTCACAAATTCTAAACTACTTGCTAAAGTCTATTGCACTAGCAAAGGCCCAGGATGTGCAGTCAAACAAACAAGCAATTCAGACTCTGCATGTGACTGTGGCTATATAAAAGAATAAATTTTTAGTATATTTTTATTGCCCTTTATTTCCTGGAAGTGATGATAAAGATGTTAAAGTTAACTCTTTAAAGTCTCTGCAGGCAAACTCTGCCAATGACACCAGCTGTTTTGAATTAGAAATGAAGTAGGAATGAAGTGACCCACCTATTGTTTGATTTCGATTTCAAATATAATGTGAAGGTTTCAAAAAGGTTATTAGCTTTGATATTTTGGTTTTAAATGAACATTACTATAGTTCTGACACATAATTTGAAAGATAGCTGAAATAAAAATGTGCCATCGACCTTCAGTTTAATTTTACAGACCTCAAATCAGTGCCATTTTGTGGTAAAAAGAAGGAATAACTCTTGGAAGTATAATATCTGTGATATGGCTTGTGTTTTTCTAGCACAAAAAGCAGAATAGAACAAAAAGTGCTTTGGTTTAGGAGAGATTCACCAAATTTTGCATGTTATTTTGACCTTTTCTCAGATTTATGGGGAATTGTAAATTAATGAATTAACACTTTTGATTTTTGTTAAAACATAAAAATGGTTCATTCTCAATTATTGAGATTTTTGTGGTGAAAAAAATGACAGTTTTAAACTGAGAATTTGTATTTTTTGTATAATTTCAGGTTTGGTGTGGAATTATTGTGGAATTTTATGAAGAAAAAAAAAAAAACTTAACAAAAGAAGCTGGGGTTGTAGTGATATCAAGAAAAAAATTATATCGAGCACAACTCTTTTAAAGGTAACTTATTAGAGTGAATTGTAAACTTATACTTCTAAGAGTTAAGGAAGGGTATTAATGAGACCAGATGCTATTCACACATTGTCACATCACCAAAGCTGATGCCATCTTTGTTTTGTACTTTGCTAATGTCTCTCCAAAATGTCATTGGTGCACATCCATTAACTTTCACCATAATACCTGACCACACGTCATACCAGTGGTGCTCAGAGCACCCAGCATGCGATACTCATTTTCAGACTGATTGGGGAAGATCTATGATTCGTTAGTCTGAAATCAAACTGCACAGGATATCCATACAGGGCATTCATTCATATAACTCTAGCTTTTCACTCTAGATTGGATGCTCTAATGCCGTGTGTTTTTAATGATTAGCACTGGTGATAAGAAAAGGTTTCAGGATTAATGTGGGTGTAGGCATTGAGAATAAAACATGAGGTTGTTCTGTTTGGAAAGATTTTTTTATAAATTGATTGTTTCCTATCTTGGACTCTTTTGGTACATTTTCAGCTTTGTCTATATGCTGTGATTTAGCTTGACACAAGTCTTTGTGTGTGAGGACCACCCTGCACTGGCTTCCTATTTCTTTTTTGGGATCTATTTTAAAACCGCTTCATTGGTCTTCAAAGCATTAAATGGTTTATATCTAGCCAAGCTACTTACCCCTTTTGCAGTCCACTGGGATGCTGTGGTTGTCAAAATTGGAGTTGTTGTTAGCTTTGAGAACAAAATCAAATGTCGATCAGCAGCTTTTTCAGCAGCTGCCTCTCGACTATGGAATGATGCAGTGTTTGCAATTCAGGCATTCACTGTAGAAATTTTCAAGGAATTCTTATAAACCCACATTTATGATATGCATGGATGTATGAATGTATCAATGTATCGTTCAATAGTCCTAGCAGATCTCTTGAGAGAAAGGCATGCCAACCACTCCAAGTCAGAGTTTAGCTCTGAAATAAACTCACTAAAAATCACAGGGAAAGACATGTATCATCCCAGATCTTTTGCACGATTGAAACAAAAAACTGGGAACCAAACTGAATAGGTAACTTGCAAGAGGTAAGAAGCATTATTAATAAATACACTGAGTCTGCCCATTAGATTAGTGTGTTTAGATAATGACTCGTCATAGAAATGGATTGGGAAACAAATGTAATCCAGAGAAATTAATTTTCAAACAGAAAGTCAGAAATAACAAATAAAGAGCATAAATTACTAATTTCTTTCACAATTAAACATAAAAGACAAAAATATAATATTGCTATTCTTTGTCTATTTCTCACTTTACAATACATTTTACATATCTGCAAGAATGGTCCAAGTTGTCCTGCCTAGAGTATAAAAAAAGTTTGATAACAGATGTTGCTGGAAGGTGTTTTAACTTATACCCCACTGTGACACTTCTCCTGCAAATCAGCAGTTTCCTTAGAGCTTTCCGACAACCTTCATTAATCCACTATTATAGTCCACTTGAACAGGTAATTGAAACCAAGCGGCTGAATTTGAGCACAGAGTTCTCCAAAAAGCGACTGCAGCTTTTGTGCAGTTTCTGTTTTAAGTGTCTTTTGAAATGTAACAAATTGGCCTGTGATTATTCTTGAGGTAAACCACTGCATTCAAAACCATCTTTATAAAAGGCAATTTTGATGTTTTTTTTTAATAAAAAATAATACAATAAATCATATGGGGTGGGTGTGTAAATCACATGTGTATGTGTGAACCATACCTTTAACATATGTATTCATATTAGTGCTGTCAATTAAGTGTCAAGTGTCAATTTTTTGCAATTAATCATGATTAATCACATTTAAAACAGCAATAAAACATCAATATCCTCCAAATAAAAACAAGTAATATAAACACCAAAGGAAAAAACCTCATATGGAAAACCTGAATAACATAAGACTTCTCCAAAGGAGGAGGAATAACCTAAGCTAATTGAATGAATGGTCAGGATTTGTTCACATGCTCACTATTGACACAGAAAAGGCTTGCGTTTTGTGACTGCAATCTGTAGTGATCAGCAATGGTTCGTGTCAAGCTCACTTAGATGTGGGAAGATACACACAGGATCAGACTAAAATTAGGAAGCCAGATGGTAAGGGACAGAAAGCAGAGAAACACAGAATGAGCAATCATGTGACGGAACTCTGATCATATGACCAACATGGAAATAAATACACAGAGACAACTATGAAACTGGGGAGAAAAGGCCGAAAATAAAGGCATAACTATAACAGACTTTGACAAAAAGTCCTGTCTTGGTCTCATCCATACTTCTTTCCACATTTTCTTATGCTGAAAATTTGTAATTAATTGCATGCATTAACGCACTAATTTAATATTGATAAAATGCTAATCTAAATTAATTAATATATTTGTTATCAATTTCCTTTTAACAAGTGTGGTCGAATGTTTTGTCTGAGTAGCAGATTTAGAGGACCAGACAAAACTGCAATGATTAAGCATTTTTCATGCTTATGCTGGTCTACTTCATCTAAGGTTAATCCATTTTGACTGTAACAAAGTGGATAAATGACTCTGCGATGGAATGAATGTTGCACTGGCTTCTGCTTTTCTTTGAGTGTGATGTTAAAGATCTGTTAACATGGATGCCAAAAAAAAGCTTTACTTTGCATTACAGAGTGAAACCGGCTTAGCGCAGTAGGGAGATAATAAAATGATGCAATGCACAGAGCTTGAGGATATCATGCTACCACACATGCACAGACAGATACACGCAGAAAATAAGAGGATGCAAACTAACCTAGGCCTAATATAATATCTGTATGCCTGTAAACTATATTTGTTCAAGCCTGAACACAGCATGAGCGATCAGCCACCAGACCTGAACACCCTTCAACATGAGGTTCTTCCTCTGTATTCAATAATTAGCTGTTCTCTAACTGTTGAGGCAGGAAGCAGAACGAAAGGCAATTAAAATATGTTTGATGACCAAGCCAGAGTTACAGGCTGGATGGTCTTTGTTCTTTGTCCTGTCTGGACAGTCTGATGTGTGACATGTACATAATCATGAAAGCATACGGGTGCACTGCAGCTCATAGCAGCCTCCTTTATGAATATTTCTGTGGGAATCTGCATATTCTTGACAGTGATCCTGTATGCACTGCTTGGAGGCATCAAATGAGGCTGTGCCAGCAGACATGTGAATGAGTGAATCAGCCATGTCTGCGTGTAGATTGCTTATCTTCCCTGCTGGATTCTCTCCCTTGGCTTTCTATCTCGTGGTACCTTTCACAAAACCACCCTCTCCACACTTCCCCTCAATTAAGTCCTCTCAGTGCTTTGGGAGAATGTTGAGTGATTAAAAAGTTGTGTGTTACCTTCCAAACCCATTAGGCACTGCTGCTAATTAGCATCCCTACTAGATCAGCATGTCTTGTGGTGTAAAAGAGGACAAGCTATGAGTTGCATCACTACATGAAGTCTCAGAGGTGATACGCTCAGTGAAGGGTGGAGTGAACAGTTCATGTTGTTCGGATAGTCAACATCAAACACTCTACGATTTTTCAGGGTTCCACCTACTTCAGATTACTAGCCTGGGGTTCATCTGTGCTTCTGTTATCTTCTGGCACTGTCTGCATGCTGCTTCTTCTCAATTCTGTACAATGAACAATAACCTCCACACGTGGCTCGAACTTCAGTTGTTTTTCACTGGTGTACTTTGGGGTGCGAGAATAAGTCTTTCTTTTCCTTTATTCTCTCTGATAGTACAGCATGTATCAAACATTCTGAAGATTCTGCTGTTATTACTCACCCACATCATCCCACACTTTCGTTTCAGAAAGTCATTAAAGTTGTTTTGAAGAATGGCAATCTTTAAACGGTAATGTCATTCAATACTGCTAATTCTGTTTGACTAATGAATGTTTTTTTTTTTAGATTTTCTAGTTATTGTGAAAATATGTAAAGTTACCATGTGATGATGCCCCTTGGAGGCCTCATCCCCAAAGTATTATTGCAAGTCTGTATATTTTGAGTATAAGTAATTATGATGTGCTATGGGATCTCTTTTAACTATTTATAATATTAGGGTACTTGTACAACCTGGGTTTATAAACCTCTATAGATTTTTTTTTTTTTTTTTTGCAGTAACCCGTCTTGATTCAGTGATGGCACCCCTTGGTTGGTTCAGTCCAATTAAGGCTGCAGGCCCGGCGCCTATTCAGAAACCTCTGTCAGGAGGGTGGAGGCTGGGGCCATGTAGACAATGCCAGAACGCTTTCAGCTCCTGCGCGAGAGCTGCACAAACTGGGGACTGCTATTAGTCTGTGATAGTTAGCGATGGGGCTAACCCAAATAAAGTATAGGCAGGTTCTGCTCTCAAGCAAATCTTTTATTTTTGTTTCTTTTAGAGCTCAGTATTTTGTTTGTAGTTATGTTACTAATTAATTAGGTTGACTAATTAATTGTAGTATCGTTGGAGTTAATCACAAATATAGAAATTTGGGTTCTTACAGTTTGATATTTAAATGGGAAATATAGTTTAATGGAATTTAACGTATTAAATGAATATTTAAAGACATTACATGTTATGTTCTCTTCTAAATAACTTGTTTTGTGTGTAACAGATTAAACAACTTTGAACTTCAGATCAACCAAGACTTTTTAACAACATGCAGCAATGGTGTGAATCTGGCTGTTCCGATAATTAAAAAAAATGTTCATCCTGTTTTGGATTACAGCCAAATGAATGTGACAGAAAATATGAGATTTGACTGCTTAGCAGTTTTAACAGATATGTTTAATTGATTTTATTTAAATTAAGACAAAACTGAAATTATGGTTTTGGTGGCCGGGGTGTCTTTAGTTCAGCACATTAGTCCCATCAAAACAAACCTCTGGGAGAAAATGGACTGAGCTGAAGCTAGACATTCAGGTCAGATCTGTTGTGAAATCTAGCTTTTTCCAGCTGAGACAGCTGGCTAAATTATAGTCATTTGGCCCAAGACAGTAAACCATGCCTTTATAACAACTTGGCTGTATTACCGCAACTCCCTTTACACAGTGATTAGCATCTTGGTGTTTGCTCATCTGCAGGTGGTGCAGAATGATGTTGCCCGATTTTAAGTGCCACACAAACATGATCACATCACCCCAGTTTATTACCAACTACTGACAAAATATAAACATTTAAACTGTCATTTGAAAAATGTAATTATATTATTTCCGTGGGTGAGCAGTTTTTTTTTTTTTGCACCAAGGAAATCTTTTTTTAAAATTGAGGTAATCATGAGCCACACCGCCAGGAATTGATATTAATAAATTAATCTCTGTAGCCTATTTTTAGAACATGAAGGATTTTTTTTTTCTTTCTTTCCAAAACAGCATTTTGATGAAGTGGTTTGAGGAAAATCTAAATTTTCTGTTCCAAACTTTCATAAAGCACAGCAAAGTCAAATTTCAAATCCAGATTTTAATCTTTGAAGATTTATTTTTGAAGCAAGTTATAAAATTGGTTCCAAAATAGATCAGTTAAACAGTGTCAGAACCCACATGCAGATATTGGACTCACTGGTTTGTGGCGCTGCCCAATGACTGCTGTACTTTATTCACTGTGATCAGCTGGAAGTGACATTATTTTGTTCCATTTTCAGAGATTGATTATAAAATGAATCAAACCTGTTGTTGTAGTTGACAGCTGACATTTTTCCACCTCCTCAGCACCTCATCTTGTTTACACTGTGTTCGGTTTAATGGAGTTATGTCGTTTTGTGAAAAACTTGACTGGCGTTTATTGTGGTTTGGAAAAAAGGGACAAAGCAGGATTGCATTACATGGCAAGTATTTCGTTTTTTTGGAAATTTGATTATGGGCTTTTCAAATAGGAAAAACTACACTTCAGAATTGACACATTTTTTTTTCAATGGCGTCCATTGTGATTGGAAGTGTCTTGAATAGACCTCGAACAAACACAAATAAGTTAACACTAGGGTAGGGTGCAGCCTCTAGGGGGTAGTGATAATGTTTTTGCACTCAGAGCATGAAATTGGAGGAAGATGTCCTGTAATGAGTAAAAAAGCTTTTTTTTCAAATGGTGAAGCTTCTAGATGACATCCCCCAGTAACAGTTTTGTATCTTGATACTTTCTTGATGATATTTTACATATTTTACTGTATTATATTGACGTGATCGTGTTCAACATGTGATTGTGAGTTTTTGTATACGTCCACTTTGCCTTTTTAGTGTGTTAAGAGAAAACACATGTAACAAGTTTAACAATATCCAGTTTGGAGCTTGAGATAAATTGGACTAGTTTTAATTTTGTACGTTTACAAACTGGTTTAAATCCATTCACATTTGTGATTCCTGGAAATAAACATGTGTCAATCTGATCCCAGAGTCACTTTCAGGAGGTGCATCTTTTTGATCGGTCACATGCTGCTGACTCACAAGCAGCCTCAGGCACACCTGACCACACTTACACTAATTACCCAGGCAGCCAATCCCCAGAATTCACCCACGTCAACCAGTATTTATACTTACCTTCCTCTTTCCTGCATTGTCTGCTCTCCCGTTAACGATGGCTGCTCGCCAGATTCACTTCTTGTCAGATCCATTGACTCTGCTTCTACATACTTACCTCCGCTTGGATACCCATCCGGGCTACTTTGCTCCTGAATCTCATCCAAAAAGACTTATCTCTGGGTCTCCATTGTCTGTGCGGGTTCCTCTGCTGCTTGTCATATTTGGTTCCGATATGCTGCAGACAATAATCTCTTAAGGGTTAGTTATTGTTTTATCTGAATGCATTTGTCAATGAACCCAGCTTCAGTTTTACTCTGCACCTTTATTTGTGTTTTCTGTACCCAGAGAGTAAAAAGTTTTTTAAATGTAATTTATTTATTTATTTCCCAAAATGCCATAACTTAATTTTGATGAATTTGAGTAAAAATGTACAAAAAATGAATAAAAAAATAAAAATATAAAAAAAACATTGATAATGAAAAAAGTGGCTAGTTCCAGAATTGGCAAAACTGTCAGAACCCACACGCAGATATTAGAGTCACTACTTCAAAGCACATGGTTATCCGCTGCTGGGCCAAATGAGTCCACATCCCGCAGACTCTCCTTTCGCCTGCTGGTGACTTGTAGACTTTATTGACTGTAATCAGCTGGAAAGTTCCCTAATTCTGTTCAGTCTCCGTGGAATGATTATGAAACAATTCAAAACTTTTTTTTCCACCTCCTCTTCTTTGCGTTGTGGTTTGTTTAATGGAGTTATGGCATTTTGTGAATTACAAATACAAATAAATAATGTGTTTAATCATCTTCCACTCAGCCCGAATTACAGTGATACATTTAATACACATTAATTAAAAATCTAATTAAATGACATTTTGTTACCTGCATTTTTAGGGGTGACCAATTATTTTAATAGTGCATTAATCTCTTGCCAAGCTTGTGTGAAAAGGCAGAATGCTGGTACAGGCACAGAGCACACAAGTTTAAAGATAATTTAAACCAGGGGTGCTCATTATGTCGATCGATCGTGGAGGTGCTACCGGTCGATCGCGGCGTGAACTTGAAACAATATCAGCCGATCATCCATCCCGTCACACTTCAGTAAAGTTAGCTGCAGATTCACGGTTTCGGTTTTCTCTGCTCAATAGCTTGAGACCAGAATGTTCTTAGTAAACAAATAATAGCTATTTTTAATCTGTGTTATGTAGCGGACAAACTACAAAACGTTTTTTTATCAAAACAAGTTTCCCTCGGCATTCGCAGAAACACATTACCGTCTATGCGCAACCCGCTGACATGGAATCGCTTAGGGACCGTCTGCAAATTACCAGATCCAAAGTATGTTTTACCCAAAATATGCTTAACTTAACTTCATTCTAAATTGCTCTATTACAACCAAAATCAAGCAACACGCCACTCCTCATCTGCATATTGTACTGCACGGCTCAGTTTCAATAAAAAAATGATAAATTTATTAGAGCATCATTTTTATTCTTGATTATTTGGATCAAAGCTCATTTGCTCCCATAAAAATCAGTCTACTACCACCAAATTCAGGTCACACACAACTGTTTTATGATTCAATTCAGTGCAAGTCATCAAATTAAACTCACGTTATTACAAAAAATGTAAATAATTAATCATTATGTGTGTTTTGTCAATTCTCAATAAAGTTGAAAATAATTGTTTGTTGATTGATGTTTTACATTTTTGGAGCGGGTAGATCACTTTGACTTGGTAATTTTAAAAGTAGCTCGCAAGGTAAAAAAGTGTGAGCACCCCTGATTTAAACAATCTTCAACTCTTCCATTAAATGTTTTTTAGTCCTGATTACATAATTGGTGTTACTCTAAGATATTGTTCACACTGGAAATCCTGTACCTCTTATTAGCCGGCTTTGATAAGCCTCCTGTTTTTCTCATTTTTTAATATCCTCAAATACTCGACCAGTCCTAATGCATTTATTCTCATCCCTGCCTTTCATCCTGAAGAGTCTGCAAATTGGATTGAAAATGAAGAGTTGCTTGAGGGGTTTATATTCAGAAAGAAAGGCTAAATTTTAGAGCGAATGAAACTTACGTTAAAACATCTCCCTTGCTTCAAAGCAGAGACACAGGTGCTACCATCTCTATCAGAAATTCATGACGTGTGTATTGTGTAGTTTGCTTAATCCCAGGTGAAATGGAACTGGGTAATCACTGTTTTGCTGCAATAATTTATTCATAGCTCCCAAGAAACCGAGGGAAGTGCTTGTGTTCCTATCTATTGGAAGTAAATGGAGGAAGAGAAGTCCCGCTGTGGGTGTTTGTTAGATTTTTTAGAGATGTGCTCTCGATCAGAATGGTGCATGTTAAAGGACTGAAAGTGATGTCTGCAGTGCCACACTGATTTTTTTTTGTAATCACATCCCAAATGTGACAGCAATTTGCAGGATTCTCATTGGACTTTCTAAACTGTTTAGACCGCAGAGGTTTGGATTCGAGCCTTGGCACATGTCTATGTTATCCATCAGCCTATCTGAGCATCACACTTGTTAGAGAGATTTGAGATGTCTGCCAAGATGAGATGAATGCAGGCTTATGAGCTTGTTTGAACCATACAAGGCATCTCTTTGAAGAGGCCTTGCCCCTCTCTCACTCTCCTCTTAGAGGCTGCATCAATGTTACACGCACGAGTATGCCATTCTGCTTCAGCTTTGATCTCTGATGAATATCCCGCATTTATTTGCTGTGCATTTTGTATTATTCAGTGTTTGTGATCGTGACTACTGTGTATATCTGTCTGAGATGCATCACTTTATACCTTACTGCACCAACACACACACACACACACACACACACATGTCATTCTTAACTGAGTTCACTGGACCTTGACTAGCCCTTGGTTAGAAGTAATGAAGAATTACATTAATGGCGGCTCCTGAAGTCTCGATTAGGGAGCTGCTCCTCGACTTTAATGAAACTATTTATCAGATTCATTCAGCCAGGGATTCGTATGTGCTTGTGTGTTCCAGTCAGCTCGATGAACCACCAAAACGTTAAGTTTGTCTTTGGGGGATCTTCGATCATCTTCGACAATCTAACTGTGAACCGCCGCTTGTTTAAGAAGCCAGGGGTTCTTGTGTAAAAAGCAGGATTTTTCACAGAGTCTAAAAATTCCAACTTTTAGGCCTTAGAAAATTTAAAAAAATTAGCTGTTCTAGGATGTAAACATGACATTTTTACAGATTTACTTGCATTGAACATTATTTAGGACATTTTATTGTGGGTAAAACTGAATCAATTTGATATTTTGTTCCTGATTTCTGACTTTTGATAAGAGATTTCTCAGGATGTGACGTATTTTGTTCTACACAGCTTTTAGTTCAGTGTATTAATCATTAATGACACCTAAGTCTTAACAGTCCTGTCAAGGTGCAAGACCATGCATCAGTTTGGAGTTCAGAATGGTTCCCAAGTGTTTGTTTCTGTGGTGGGGAGGTGCCGAGGTAAACACCTTTCCCCATGATGAAGTCAGAGTTAAACTTTGGCTTTGAGCGGTTGGTTGGCGATCAACAACCTACACGTCAAAACTATGGATTTGAAGCAAGCACTTTCCTCAAGAAAGACTATGGGAACTGGAGAATGGTGAACCTTGGCATTGCAAACCAAAACAGTTTG
Organism: Danionella cerebrum; assembly: GCA_007224835.1. NCBI lineage: Eukaryota > Metazoa > Chordata > Actinopteri > Cypriniformes > Danionidae > Danionella > Danionella cerebrum. The sequence goes on from SRMA01027232.1 coordinate 283,528, forward strand.
CATTTGTTACAATTTGGGAGGGCTCCTATCTCATTTCTGTGCAGGTATGTGTGCGTTCTATTGGCTGACACACACTTTCGTAATTTGATATCGAACACCAAGCCACACCCACACCCCAACCTACTTTGTCCAGCAGTACATGCGTATTTCCTTTCCTTTTTTTTTTGCATTTTTTGGAAAATGATCCCAGGCAAATGACCTAAAAGGGCTCGCAGCCCTTTAAATGATTTTTCACAGGTCTTAATTTTCCGACACACTTCAGATCAAGTCTGCACATGTTTAGCAAAGAAGGCTGCCATAGCAACCACAAATAAAGTCGTTTCTGGCATTTGCAAATATTTTGAAATTATGAAAACTATTGTTTTATGTTTGTTTTCACGTAACAAATACACAAATACAAAAAAATGTGTAGTTTTAGATTAAAATGCGCCATTGTTAGCCATATAAATGTAACGTTTCACAATGGATTCGCTCATCTCATTATAAACTCTTTATAAAACACAGCATTTTTAAAAGTTGCAAAATAAAGACATTTACTGTTTCATGTTTAATATAGGTCTGAATACGTTATTGTAAATCACAAAAAATGCTATTTTAAGAGGAAAAATGTTGACTAATATCATTCACAATATAGTCTTTTTTATATGTTAAAAGTTAGTAAAGTGTTAATAACTAATGGTATTTAAGGAAACACAACATTCACATCATCATTTATTCTGTTCCTTTTTGTTGAATTGTAGGACTTCATAGAATCTTTATAAGATGTTGGTAGAGAAAATCGTATAATTTTGTTATTTTTAGATAACAAAGTACATTTTTAGATAATTTGTACATTTTTTGAATAATTTTTATAATATGCAAAATATATATATATATATATATATATATATATATATATATTTTTACAGACATTTACATTTTATAGATTTAATAGTTAATTTATAGCAGTTTGATAGATAAACATAAGTGTTATTTAGGTCTTTGTTGACCTTAAAAACTGCAGAAACCCTGCTAAAGATGTTTTGCTGCAAACTCTGGATTTCTTCCATCTTACTGATCCATCAGAAAAAAATTTTTTGTGTTTGTCGAAGAGAAAAAGACTCAACTTCTTTTCCTTCACTATGTAATGGCCTTTTTCCCATCCAATTGCATTGCTGACAGCTAGCGAACCAAGTTCACAGGGTTTTGTGCACATTAGCAAACATTAGCAGACGACCGCTGCGAGGCACGCTTGTGTGTGCAAGTGTTTATTTCACAGGGTGAGGCTGATAAGGTTAATCTAGTATTTAATGATGAGTACCCTGTTGGCCTATTACAAAAACATTTCCGAGAGGTCAAAGATATTTTGGGCTTCTGCATAAAGAGGTGTGAGCCTGTCGAGAAAAGGAAAATAAAATGTCCGCAAGATGATGAGCTGATACGGGTGTTTTCATGATGACTAGTGAGATGGAAAACTGTCTAAGCTTTAGAGAAGATGTACGGATTAATTACGGAAAATGAGGAGTCTGTGAAAATGGGAAAAACTTTCTTGATTTTATTACTAGTTATGTAATAGTTTTTTAGTAGAGAACTTCCACAATGAGAAGACACATTTCCTGTATTCACTCATCTAACATTTGAACGTCTCATTAGATGTGACTGTATGAGTGAAAGTTTGCCCTGCGGTGGATTGGCGACCTGTCCAGGGTGTACCCCTGCCTGTCTCCCGCCCAATGTGAACTGGAGACCCTGAAAAGGAACAAGCGATATGGAAAATAAATGACTGAATGAAAAAAAAAATCACTTTAAGCTTTATGCGTGCATTGTGGCTTAATTGCCCTTTAAGTTGTCCAACAGTCTATAGATATATGCATGCATATTTTATCCATGATTTAAACATGACACAAAAAATAAAACAGAAGATGTAGTGTGAACACTATTCTGCAGTGATTGGGGTGGAGCAGCTCAATCAAACAAGTCCTTTTACTTCAATCCTAAAACGGCTTTCAGAAATTCTGGTGGGTATATACAACATGGAGCGTTGAATTAACACAGTCCAATTCACACATCTAATCAAACAGATAAAAAAGCAGTAGTTTTATTTTCAGCGACCCTGTAAACCATTTAGAGTCCTGCTAACCAAGGTAATAAAGTTGTTTCGAAACTGTTGTGACTACAGAGTGCTGAAAAAGCCCTTTTATCAAACCTTTTTGTTGTTCACGATCTGTAGGGTTTCTCTCATGCCTTGCCGATTCCTCTCCCAGATGCATGTGAGGATTGTATTAGAAGCCTGCAGAAGAAAACCTTTAAAAATCACATTAACTGGAGCTGTCAGATTTCAACTATTTATAATTTGCTTATCAATAATTCTGATTAAATATTGTTTTCTCTGTAACACTTAAAGAGAAATTGATGATTTTAGAAGGGACACTATTTTAAAAAAAATGTTTTACTTGATATTTAAACTTAACATTGTAAAATTAATGTAAAATATCCTAGTTTATCTTGATAAGTAAAATGCATGTTATAATAAGTAAAAGAGCGAAATGAAACTAAACCAATATAATGGTAACCAATAGGGAACCTCACTACTGATCTTATTAATGAAACTAAACCGAGAGGCCTGTAATGTTCTCATCTCTACAAACAGAGCATTTCTACATTAATAAGATTGACTTTAAAGTATACCTAATTTTAACTTCTGCAAAAAAAAGAGAGATTTTTTTTTTATTTTGTTTCAAAACCTTTCCTACGACAAGCTTTAGTTCAGGTTTCATTTTAGAGTTAATCTAATATACACAATTTTCTGAAATAAAATGTGCAGTTAATGCAGTATATTTGAGCTTTTTTACTGATTTTGTTTAACACTGGCCAACTTGAAAATGGTTTTCCTATACAACCTAATATTGTAAACAGTTCGTAGTTGAGCTGGATGTTTATCTTTTGGAAGAAATGGATTGACAGAGGTAAAGCTACGCCAAGTGTTTGCCAAGATATAAAGAGAGTGGAGCCGAAACTCTGCATTATTAATGTCCATTATAATGGAGAGTGCTCCGGCAACAGAAGCATGACCCACAGGCCTGTCAGACACTACTTTACCAGCCTGTAGGAATAATTACACGGGTATCCTGACCAGCACGATTAGTATCCACAGACCAGAGCAGCTAAATCATGGCATGAATACACAATGATGATACCAGCGGACTGAGCCATCTGTCAAGAACAAAGTGTCTTCAACCTATTGAACTGTGTTCAATCTGGTGTCATCTGGGATGAAATGAACGTCAGCCTGAAAAATGATTAAGAAATTGTTTTGAATATATTGCTGACGTTACATCTGGAAGACAGTCAGAAGACCATTATTGACCTTGCGTTCTGCCAGGGGGACACTCAAGAGATACATTTAGTCAGTTAGCATGAACGGCTAAATTACTCATTTATCATTTCCAGAATATGTGCTGTCAAAACATGTGTGGGTCATTTAAAGACAATTTTCATTCCACAAACTGTCACTTAACCCTTAGAAGTCTCTCCATGCACCGTTGTGTGTGCCAATCAGACCGGCTGTTTTGAATTAAGTAGGAATGATGCGTCCCATTTATTGTTTAGTTTTGATGTTAAATATAAAGTGGTTTCAAAAAAGTTATTAGTTTTGACAATTTCAAACAAACGTTTCAAGGATTATAACAGAATTTGCAAGGTCAATTAAATCAAATTAAAATGTGAGAAAATGCACACAAATGCTACAGACCCCAAATCTGTGTCATCTAGTGGCGAAAAGAAGGGATAACCCTTGAAAGTAAAATACCTGTGATATGACTTGTGTTTTTCAAAATTATGTACGGCACAAAACAAAGCACAATGGAAAAATAAACAGCTTGGTAAAGTGTTTAGGGTTTAGGAGAATGTTTTTTTTTACACACTGTTTTGACCTTGTCTTTGCTTTTTCGACATCAGTCGACAACCTTCATTCAACAAACTGTCACATAAACTCCACACTTTTGATAAAATTTGAAATGAAAAGAGTTGAAATGAAAGAGCTTAGTCCTTCATTATAGCATCACAATGTAATTGGAGTTGTTTTAAAATGCTCTTAAGTGTTAATGTTGAAAAGGAAAGCTCCACTAAATCTGCTGTTGCAATTGGTCTCAGTTCCGTTTCTGTTTGTTAAGTTTGCACATTTATGAGATGCACTTAGTGTTGACAGCACAACAGAACTCAGACAGGTTGACAGGTGGACTGTATATCACGTGAGCATATTATCTCTGGCAGCAATATGAAACTGCCAAGGAATCTTCTGGCAAAAGGAGCGATGCAGCTCAAACCTACCACTTTGTGCTTGTTTCTTCAGCTCAAGTAGTGTTAAATGAGATTGTATTTAACATTGCAACACTTTTGCCCTTTTTTCAGGAATACTGAAAATGTAATAATAAATAATTCTTCAGATTAGATCAAAACAGTAATATATATATATATATATATATATATATATATATTACTTATAAAAAACACAGGTCATCATATGATTCAAATTTGGTAATCAAATAGTTACAATGGGCCCATAGTGTGCCAAGAAAAAAATCCCCCGCTCTGTTTCACCACCACCACCAGCCCAATGTTCCAATCCAGGATGGATCCATGCTTTCTTGTTGTTGATGCCAATATCGAACACTACCATCCAAATGGCACAGCAGAAACCTGACTAATTACACAAGATGGTTTTTTTTTATCCTCTATTGTCCACTTTTGGTGAGCCGCGTGGTGTTGTCTTCGGCTACTGTAGGCCATCAACTTTGGACAGGTGTACCCAATAAAGTGGCCGGTGAGTGTATTGCACTTTTGAGATAGAAAAAGTTCCACTTCTGTTTTAGTTTTATAATTCTAAATAAAAGATATCCAGGAGTGTTATTTGGTTCAAATGGTGCATTTTCATCTGATGTTCTGGATTTTGTGGCATGCGTATGTGTAAGTGCAGCTATCTTTTGTAACAGATTGTGCTCAAAGAGCTCCTTAAATGTTTAAACCAGCAAAATAATTTTCTGAAGGAGTGATTGCATCTCATACATCATTCTTTTGGTTTGATTAGATATATTTTGTCTTTGTTATATGCTTATTGTAATTGGACCTCACCAGAGTTTGTTTGGAAGTAGAGCAAGAACCATCTTTCAGTAGTCATGGTCCACTTGTTTGGTTCGCACCAGGGCTCACTCTTGTACTAACTGAGCAACAGTGCACTTAAATAAGTATCTGTCATCACTCAACTCAATGCTCAGTCGCTCTTAGGAGATGCTTGAGCTCTACATAAGCTTCAGGGATCCAAGATGCTTGATCTTCTCTGACAGTCAGTGTCTGGACTGACACAGCGCTGTAAGTCAGTGATCATTTTGCTTGGTGTTAAATCTGCTTCTACACTTTGTCATGCTTCTTCCTTGTATTGTAGCTCCAAGCATCCAAGTAGTTCAACTATAAGTACAGCTGTACTTTCTTAACCTCAGCTGTGCAGTAATGAAAAGGTGCTATTTAATATTTCGGATTTTAGTTAATTATTCCTTCGTTTTAATAAGGTTTACCACAATCTGATAGGGATACTCCGACAGAACAGCAACCTATTTGAATAAGCGCACTTTGTTATGGATTATATCTTTTCCACCAAAATGTGTAGAAATAACAATACGATTCATGCAGTTCAGTGCCTGTGTATTCTAATGAGTTCTTGAGCTGTTTGTGTGAGATAAGGTTAATGAACAAAATTTGGAACCTTTTCATGCAAATATAGTAGGGGTTTTCACTGGTTTCAGGTGTTTTGTGCAATACTGGGTTGTTAGCATAATCACTAATATGGCTGCGTGACCATTTATTTGGCAATAACGCTCTCTGTAATGTTGGGTCAAATCTAACTTGGTGATTGGGACGATGTCATTCGGATGTTAGTAGGATTTCATTGATAATGAATAAATCCTATGTTGAAAAAAAATTGACATATGAATGTGAGAAACAGGCTCTTTAATGAAACTATTTGTTCTTAAAACAGATGTTACAAAATGCTTTGAAAACAATGAAAAGAATTGTTGTTTAAATCAAACTTTGCATTTCTTTTAAAAATATAAACTGATTATGTATAAGCTGATATTATGACTAAACTGATTTTAATTAAAAATAAATAGGATTCAATGCTTTTGCAAATGTGTCCAGGTCTAGTTCAAGATCTTTACAGCAAGCTGACTTTTTAGTTGTTCAAATTCATAGTGAAATTTGACTTTACATTAAGAGAGAGAGAGAGAGAGAGAGATGATCCCTATCAAGGGACACTGGGCAGCTGAGTCCCTGCTAATTGGGTTCGAATGACTCTCCTAAATGTGTGAGTCATGGGGAATAAATCTTCGCCATGGGACACATATGATTTTTTTTTTACCTTTCACATTTTCACAAGAACGGGTGTTAGATTTCACATGTGGCAAACTGGGTATAACACCAGAGCAAGATTGTAGACATACAATAAATCAAACATGACTTTTGATTGAAGCTTTCTTGTCTTTGTCTTTCTCCCTCTCTTTCCTCCTCAGTTTCTCTCTTACTCCCTTGTCCTCTTTCTCTCTTTTCTTTTTATTGGTTTTGCTTTATTCAATTATGCACAGTATCAGGCAACAGCTCCTGCTGGCTGAGTGTGGGTTGAAATCACATTTAGTGCCTCTTCAGACATCCGTACATACACACACAAACACACACTTCCCCTTTCAGTACAGTTCTAGCTCTAGGGCATGGTTACTGTAAAATGGTGTTAGAGTGGGGTACAGTGTTGGATGGCATTGTCTGTCAGAGATCGGTTGTGGAGTCCTTTTTCAGTCTGCAAGGCTTTTAAGAGTCTGATCCTTGAGACCTCTGAAACTTGAGCTCATTCAGTGCTTAAAGAACAAAGAGGGAGTGAGAAAGAGACTTTTAACGATTTGTTGGGATCTGCTTTTTACTTGTCAGTGTTTGTTTAGATGCAGTGTAATGTTCAAAGAGAATAAAAGATGTTCAACAGTAGTTTTCAAATAACTATCGAGTATTTGCTTCTTGAAACTGGAACCCAAACAGAATTAACTTTGGTTCCATAAAAAATGAGTTCTCAGGTGCTTTTATTTAGCAGAAATCAAACAGTTGGGCATAGATATTTGCAGTAGCTATACCAAATAGCCTGAGTGGCACGGTAAAGGAGCTTTTATATTCTGTTTTAAAAAAAAACATTGTCTGCAGTTGATATTTTGTTTTTAAGTTGAAATTTGAAAACTGGGTCCAATTAAAGTCAAATTGGGTCCAATCTAATGTGAGCAATAAATGCTCACATTAGAGTATGTGCTAGAAGTCCAAGCTATAAGTTCAACAATCTGTTTATGGATTTAATATGTCTTAATTAATATGTACCTATTAATACAGCAATTTCTTTTGGCATACCACCTATAGCAAATTGATCTGTGATCTTTTCTAAGAATTGATTAGTGCTATACAAGCTGCATTTTTACAATGTAGGGTGTTCTTCCCTCACATTAAAATAAACTAATCATGTTTCCACACAAACATATGAAAATTTGCTTAAAAAAATGCGGTCCTGGTTTGTCCATTTTTCAAACCGCGATAAACGCCAGTCAAATTTTTAACAAAACGCCATGTCCATTAAATCAATCACAGTAAACAAAAGATGAGGTGCTAAGGAGATGGGAAAAGGCAGGCTGTCAAAAGTTTTGAATTGTTGAATCATTACATGAAGACGGAACAGAATCAGACTATTTTCCAGCTGATCAGAGTCAATAAAGTCCAGTGTAGACATCCCAAATTCACCGGCTGGTGAAAGTAGAGACTGCGTCTAATCACCTTCAGAGCACTCTGGGTTTTGTAGTGTTACAGATGATTGCAATGTGGACCAAATTGAGTACACATTTGAAATGTTCCCAAAGTATAATGTGTTCATCTGAAAAAAAATAAATAAATAAAAAATGTGCAAGTCTAAAAGTGTCAGGTAGCCCCTCTCGTTGCTGGTGAAACACTTTATTGTTGTTATGGCATGTTCAGATACAGCAGTCACCATCTATGGGCTACAAGGCGCACTTAAAACCCCCAATTTTGATCAAAGATCTTCAGTGCGTCTTTAAATGTGGTGCACCTTAAATATGAATTCTATTGTGCTCACTGACCTCAAACCAATTTTATGTGGTTCAAGGTGCTTAAAATTCTGGCAAAATGTTTAGGAGCGACTTTGGCAAGCTGTGAAGTCTTGGATTATTGGACAATTGAGGCAACCGTAGTCAGTGGCCTCGAGGAGTAATACACACTGTACAATTATTATACCGGGTTTATATAAGGACACCGAAACGCTTCTTTTTCAGAGACGTGCTTATGAAGTGGATTTTAACCTTAAGGCATTCCGTCACATGCATGCTTTTACAAAAGCCAGAATCATCAGGAAACAATGTGAAAGTAGTCGCAACAAGATAACAATAAGGATCCATCTACCCCATCCTGTATTATTTTCTTCCTGAATTGTTTATATGTGCTTGGTTGCAATGGCTTTTTTTAACCTGCTCCACACTGCCCTTCGAAGGAAAGTGTGGAAAAGGCTTTTTTTGAGCTACCTAACCCAATGTATATCCATTTCTCTGTTTCTTTCTTCACAAGATGGTGCCGCAGACGGCTGCCTCAGCCTGTCACCAAAACAAATTCCTTGTGAAAGCAAACCTACTTGGCAATAAAGCTCTTTCTGATTCTGATAGTATTCAACTTCATAGTAACTTTTTGCTGCATTGTTGTCATCAGCTATCTAAGGGGCTATGTAATGCTTGGGTAAATAAACAGTTGACTAGATTTTCAGCTTGTAAAGTGTCAGGTCAAATCATTGAATGAAACTCACTTGGATGCTAAGCTCTCACAGGCATCAGATTCTCAAACACAACCAGTGCATATGTTTGAGGTGTTTAATGTTGAATGTCCCCCATCGATTATGTCTCTGTCTGTTTGTGTTCATCCCCAACATTTGTTGTAGCAGCAGGGGACAGATTCAAATCAATCCCAGACAGGCTCCATAGCAGCTGGTGTAGGTGGAATGGGCCGGGAGGTCGTAGATGTCCAAGTGTGGATGATTTTACTGTGTGAGTGTGTGATTGCTTCTTGTCAGGTGGGCCAGCTACCTGGCACACTCCAAGTGGGAAAGCAAAAATCTGTGAGCGGAGCAGAAGCAGGCATACAATAATTCACAGTGCAATTGTTTCTTTTTTTGTAGTGAGGGAAATTCTTAAAATATTTGCTGAAAAGATGTGTGAAGCATGTTTGTACACTCATAACCATCTGCTCATTTTTCCTCTCCCTCTCCCCAATTCATTAACCTTTTAACTTGCAGTAAATGCCTTTACACATTGAGAACGATACAAATGAAAGATACAAAAAGGCAAACATTTCAAACGCACCATTATACACACATCAAAATTGAACCAAGGTGACAGTTTTGAGAAATGATGCTTAACAAGAATGTATTCCTCATCTAGCGATGATTTTTGTCAAGTCTCTTTAATATCAGACAAAAATGTGAGACCCGTAATGATGAATAATAGAAACTATACGGATTCAGATGCACTGTAAGTAGTTTTAAAACTTTAGTAATCAAACATATTGACATAATTCTGCATCAAAACATAAATTATGGCGTAATAAACAGCTCATGCTTTATTTTAACATATCAATGACAATTAATTAAATACATTATAATGCTATTGGTGTTCGGCTAAAATTTGTTCAGTTACCCATCGTAAACACTGCTCAGCAGTTCTCCTCCACGGATTCTCCTTCAGGTCATAGTCCTTTTAGTCTGTGTCTTTTTCTCTCATATAAATACTCTGTTTGCATCCACAAAACTAATTAATGGTTCAACCCTTTATCGTTCTGCTAGAATGTTTGGCGTTCCCAATGGAAATGGTTAGACATGTTTTTGCTGCCTGCGATGACTGGGAACAGGTCCTAGAAGTGACAAAGATATCTTGCACCTTGTTTTCAGGTTCATTTCTTTTATATTTGTTTTAAATTATTTTTTCTTTCTATTTTAGCAGGAATTGCATTTTATTGGCACAAAATAAGTAAGTCCATAACAGGTACAAACTGTGAAGGTCAGTGGAGCATAGATTTGGAAAACATACAAAAGTTTGCTTTATTTAGTTCTCCAGGATGGCATAAATCTGTGTACAAACTATTATTTGAGTTTATTTGCAAACTTTCTAGAAATTTTGCTTTTATGTTTGCATAAACATTTAGACACCATGTTTTCACTACATGTAGCTCCAACTATGTCATAAATATGCACCGGCACAAATTGCAATTTGAAGACTTTTCATTGGTTGTTACAGTGCTCTATCATATTTTTTTTCCTCAAACTGCGCTCAAACTCATAAAAGCAATCTTGGTGAGTCAAACATATGGCTTTGTGGGTAAACAGTTTCAGATATATCTAATAAGCAGTATCAAGAAAACAGGAAATAGCACTTCATCAGCCTTTGTTATTTCCATTAATAGCTTCAGTGTTTTACACACAATTTCAAACAGCAAAGAACCGGCTGTTTAGTGTGAAAGACTCATTTCTCAAATAAACGACAAGGCATGATTAAGTCCACGGATGTGTGAAATCTGTAAAAGTGTGAGCATCGTTCAAGTGCAAGATAGCTAAAGAGAGCAGTCACGCTCTGATGAAGACAGGTAGCTGGCCAGCCAAAAGCTTGGGAGACGAAAAGGCTTGCTATTGGCTCATTACATGCAATTACACACATGAGCAGTTTTCAGTGTCTTCCAGACCTTCTCATGGCAAATGAGAAAAAAAAAAAACATTTAAATCAGACTAATGCTTCTTGCTCTCTTGGTTTGTGTGTTTTTAACAGTGGGTACTAAGTAATACCTGCAAAATTACACAGATAGATTGAGGTTCAGAAATCAAAACCCGCCAAGAATGAGACAGACGAGAGAGAGAGAGGGTGGAAGAGAAATCAAGATAGGGTAGGCTACTCGAAATGAGAAATGAATAAAACATAGCACTGTCCTTGAGGATGGGCCCCATCTTAGAGCTTTCAGTGGCATGTCAAGAAACACAATTACAGGCTTGATGAGAAAACCAATGCAATTTAGCTCTTACACTTAGATTACAGCAGAGAACATGAGGTACAGTGGTGGCTTGCTAGAGTTCATTTGTGTTTCTGCTCTTCTAAATGAAGCCATGCCATGCTACTGGGTGAAAGTGTTGATTTTTCGGCAGAACTGAAGTTTCAGGTCCAATTTTCCTTGGGCATTTGGTAAATTCTAAGTGACATTTACATGAATTGGATGTACTGTACATGGTAGCACTGTAGTTTAGTTGTTAGGACTGTTGCCTTTCAGCAGGTTTTCAGAGAGAGATTTGTATTTAATCTCATGATTGCTTTGATTTCATGGAGACATTTAGAACTTCTACCTTGAGTGCAGAATTATTAGTTTCAGGATCACTAACAGTGAACGGGAGGATTTGTATGAGTTTGAAATTGTGAAGTCTTGAGTTCACAGCAGAAATCTTGGGAGCGGGTACAGAGCCAGTATAATATTCTTCTTCTACTTCTATGACCTACCTCTTCAGGCAGATTTGTTTACTTCTAAACTACCAGACTAAATCTTTTCACTTTGCATAAATCAATAATTACAACTGAGGTAATTCAAATGTGAGAAAATGCACAATCGTCTTTCAGTTTCATTTTACAGACCCCAAATCAGTGCAATCAGTTCCATCTAGTGGTGAAAAGAAGAGATACCTCTTGGAAAACCAGTGAGATGGCTTGTGTTTTTCAAAGCTCTGCCACAAAAAAGCACAATGGCACAAAAACTGTTTGGGAGGGTGTATAAGGTTTAATAAAGGTTAGTTTTTTTATGCATTTTTTCACATTGTTTTGATCTTATCTTTGCTTTTGGGGGGATTTATGAATTTTTATTTTGTCACAACGCTTTAGATTTTTTGTATTAAACAAAATATTTTTTTTAAATCTCTTAAAGTGGAGATTTGTGCAGAAAACAATGACACAATTTTATTCTCAGTAGTATCTTTTGTACAATATCAGGTTTGTTATGGAATTATTGTGTATTGCAATGAGAAAAAAAACTGGGTTAGGTTTGTACTAAACAATGATATCAAGTATTGCAAAAAAAACTGTTTTACAGACTATTCATTAGAGCAACTTGTAAAAAAGTAAAAAAAAGTCCCCCGATTTCTAAGGGTAATCATTACATTTGATTCCATTCCATTGCCATTTCAGAGATTTCAAACCCCTGCATATGGCCCCTCCTCTGCCACTAAATACTTAGCCAGTCCATATGAAATCAGTCATTATATATTAGCAGACAGAATCAACAGAGATCAGAGAGTAAACAAATAAAATATGGAAATAAACTACTGTTAATTAATAAATGAACAGTTGGTTGCATCCACTAAACATTACAGCTTATGGTATGTATGTGCTTTTCGGCTCTGTAGCTTCTAGAGCCTACTGGGCGAATAAATAAGGCTAGCTCAAAAGTTTTCTTGTAGAAGAGTAAAGCTTGCACACAGGGCCACAACAGGGGAACTGAAGCCAAATTTTTCCATATCACTGGTCTAACAGTAACAACTAGAGGTTTAATCTGTTCCTCCATGTGCAAACCTGAACCCCCCTGGTGCCTCATTAGATCCCCACCATCACAGTTCCCAATAATACCATCATAACCCCTTTACGCTAACAGCAATTCCCTTATTGAGACTAATGGGCGAATTAGAACTGGTTCTTCCTTGTGCTGCTAACTGCACAGGTATCAGGGCTGCTCTACTATCTCTCTTCACTTCGCCCCAAAGGATGCACTGTCTTTGAGTTAGTGAGAGGAAAAATACAGAGCTATGAATCCAAGACCAAACCTTTGCAACGGCTGGTTGTATTTTTGTTGTATTAGAGTTATTTCCCTAGTGATTTCCATTGACTTCTGTGGCTCTCCACTTGTGTGGCTACATCCTTGGGTTTGTAGATAAGGGATTTTTTTTGGTCTCTTTCTTAAATTAATGATGAGAACAGAGGTGAGGAGGGCAATAAAGGATTAAAAGAGGATAAAGGATAGAGTTGAAGGCACACTGGGCATAGCTGATCTATATATTGCAAGGATAGGATAGGATGTGGAAGTGTTGTGTATTATGAGAGTTTGGAGATCAGAAGTCAGGGTGTCAGTGAGGTTACTGTCAGTCAACACAACATAAAAGTGAGTAACAACTTTCAAGACCTCAGGCAAGCTGTCTACTCTCTCTCTCTCTCTCTCTCTCTCTCTCTCTCTCTCTCTCTCTATCGGAAAGTGTATAGGAGAGCTAGAGCTGGCTGTTTCTGATAAATTTCTGTTTGCTAAGCTGGATTTGTGGAGTATTTAAGGAAACACTACACAAATGTCACAAAGATAATCTGTGCTTTTAGCGAAGCAGAGTTGTATGTATGTGTGTCTTTAAAGGAGGTGGGGGTCAATGGGCCTGTATGCTGGCCTTTTTGTAATCTAGAAGAGTTTAGGAATAATCCCAAATAATGCCTGATTCCTTCCTCCACTGCTCCAGTTCTCGACCTTAGCTTTACTTTTCTTCCATTTATTGCAAATCTTTACAAATATACATGGATGTTTTTGCACAAACTATGAGGATGAAAGTTTGTTGGGTACTCTAATTTTTACTCTTTTCATTTAGAGCTTGACAAGGTCCGTCAGGCAATATCAATAAATATAGATTTATATGTTTTTGATTTTGCCCGATACATTTTATTTGTTTATTTATTCATTCATTCATTCATTTTCCATTCCCGCTTATTCCCTTTTGGGGTCACGGGGGTCTGCCGGTGCCTATCTCCGGCACACATTGGGCGAGAGGCGGGGGTACACCCTGGACAGTTCGCCAGTCCATCGCAGGGCTATTTGTTTATTTATTTCATTGTAATACAAAGTGATTGAATTAAACAAATAATAAATACTAGAACACCTATAATTCTGGCTTATGTAGAAATACTGTCAGTCTACAAATGAACTATGCATTTATATATTCAGGGTTTCCGCAGGTTTCCCAACATGCACATGAGGAGCCCACACATTTGGTTCTTTAACAAAGATGGCTGCCATAGCAACTACAAATAAAGTATTTTTTTGTCATTTACCAAGGTTTTAAAATCATGAACAGAATTGTTTCATGTTAGTTTCATGTAAAAACCACACATATATTTCCAAAATCTGAAAAAAAGCACAGTAGTTTTACATGAAAATTGCACCACTGCCATTTAACAGTAATGTTTCATAATGGATTCGATCAATGCTGTAGCTCAGCATTCTTAAAAGTTGATTCAAAAACATAGATTTTTACGTTAGATTTCTTGTCATAAGTACATATGAAGGTCTAAAATTTTTTTTATTGTAAATCACAGAAAATTTTAGACTAATAACTTATCACAATATAACCTTGTATACTACTTGTTTTTATGTTTAAAGATGTACAAACGACCAGTAGCTATGCCTTCAGAACAATTTGAGGCTAATCTGAAGTTCTTTTGAAGTGTTAATAACTAATGGAAAAAAAATAAAATATTTCAGGAAACATTCGCCTGACAAATGTATTCTGTTACTTTATATATGACTCCAGGGCTTTTTTAATCTTTATAAGATGTTGGTGGAAAGAATCTAGTTGTTTTTTTTTTCTCTCCATCTGTAAGCAGTTTTTCAAGCTGGGACTGGGACCTGTTTGATTGGCTCTGAGACCTGTCAATCAAATGCTGTAAAGAAACTGTGACTAATTTTATCAGTGTTCTGTAATTGTTTTATTTCTAGTTGACGCGATGCTTGGTTGTCGATTTCTGATGGACTTTAATCAGAAAATGAGAAAGTTAAAGAGGGGGGAGGTTATTAACAGTCAAAGAGATAGCCAAGACTTTTTTTTTTAACCACTGAATTAGCCAGCCCCCAAACAGGCAAAAGTTATAGATTCAGCAGATCATCTGGTGGCCACTGCACAGCAGAGCTCAGTAAAGCTGCTGCAGGTTCACAGATTCTGTTTTCTCTGCTCAATACCACAAGGCCCAAACGCTCTTAATAAACAAATGACACCTCTGTGTTACGGAGCGGAAAACCACTATTCTTGTCAAAATAAGTCTTCCTCTGAAAATGTATTGCTGTATATGAGCATTTGTGACTGATACAGGATTGCTTTTGGGCTATCTGCAAAGTTGTGTTTATAAATGTGTTTTGACCAGAAAATGGTTAGTAACCTCACTCTAAAATGCTCTATTATCAAAAATATAGACACACACCACTGCTCACAGAAAATTACAGAATTTCTGACATTCAGTGTTTTTAACATTGTGATTTTGTGATTGTGATTGAAGATTTGTGATTATTAAAAACCCTGCATGGATTTTGATAATTAGGGGGCATTAGCAAACACATTATTAAGCCCAACTTCTGTTCAAAAAAGCTGCATATGCTAGTCTCTTTAGTCTTTAGACTTAAAATGACTTTGCCACTATTTTTAACTTTGTCAAGGATTTAAAGTGTTTACTTTGCGTTCATGAGATCAGAGCTACAGTATATTATTAATCTAAGATATCCCAGATGGACACAAGTCAAGCCTTACTTTTTGCTTTTCTTCTGTAGAGAAAACTGTTCACTCAGCTCTAGGCACAGCAGGGAGGAAATTTTGCAAGCTTTTAAATCACTGATGACCTTGAAAATGTAATTGTAATTACCTTAAATGGAAAAATACACTCTGTAATCAATAATCTAAGTCCTATTTCAATTTATCAGATTTCAGTTTTTGCGGTTGCCCTAATTCTGCATCTACTTGTAAAACTAGTTATTGGGGATTGTTTAAACACTTTTAAAATAGTGTAAATTTCGAAAGTAATTTATTACATTAATTGTGTTCAGTGTAAAAAAAGTGAGCAAAGTTGGGGAAAAATTTGAACCCAAAGTGATAAAAGTCTAGAGGCCTAGCTTTACCAATATTAGCATGGTGAGAAATTGGGTGTTTGTCTTGTTGTTGAAAATTATATTTAAAAAAAAAAATTCCAAATGTTTTTTGGAGATTAACATTGTCACTGTAGCTTCTTTTTAGCAAGGCCCTGTTTGCTAGGCTATAATATGCAAATAATTCATAAACCATCCAATCAAATCCATGTTAATTTCTGTGAGCTCTAAGCACTCAAATGGTAAATGTGTGTTTTACAACCTTCTCTGTGAACTCTTTAGGTTAAACTTTACAGGTCCAGAGTCTTTACAATTTTGCATAATAATTTACTTTAAAACAGTTTTTGACATAATAATCATTTTGATATAATAATTGCACAACTACAAAAAAAAAAAAAAAAAACAAAAAACCTACAATTCCGAGGAGTATATTGCATTTTTTATTATTGCAAAAATCTCAAGTTATCCCTTCTTTTCACCACTAAATAGCACTGTTAGCACCAATTTGGGGTCTGTAAAGTGAAACTAAAAGACGATCACACATTTCTTTACATTGAATTATCTCACAATTTATGGCATATAACTTTTTAATGGTTCTTTACTACCAAAAATATCAAACTAGTAACCTTTCTAAAAGCTACACATTAAATTTTAAATCTAAACTAAAATCAATAGCTATACTGACAGTATACACACAATCTGTATCTGTTCAATGCATAAGTAACCTACTATTTTTGAATTACTTGATGATTACAGGAGCATCAGAGCAACATTCTGAACAGTCCACATTCTGTTTATAACATTGATATTGTGTTTGCAGCTTTGCCATTGTTTTCAATCATCTCTCAATACATTTCCTGTTGCAGCCCCTAATCAAATAAATGGTACTTGTCGTTTTACTGTATAATAATAACCTACTCTATTACAGTTAGAGTGTGTGGGTAATGCAAAACCAGACGAGTGATGACCAACTGAATGCGATGTCTTATTATATGCTATTTATAGTTAGCTATAAGAAACAGATGCTAATAATGCTTCTGATGATTCTTGGTTGCACTATAGGTTTTCTGTGACACCATCCTGGATTCTCCTCTAATTAAGTCCACTATGTTGTTATTTTATCCTTCTGTCAAGCGGGCGGTTGACCTGGTCATAAGCTATGGATGGTGATGCACGCACAGCTGTCACAATCATCTCGCTCACGCCAATCCAGATGTCTGGATACTGGTTGGGCTCGTATAGGTCATTAGAATTACCTTCAGTGTACAATCATGTTCCCAGCAAATTAGAAAAGAAGCAGATCAGAAAAAACACAGCACATAATTATCTGAAGAGGGGGTTCTCAAGTGGGAAATGGTTAATGTGAAGTTTTCAAGAAAAAGTACATTGGTGGAAAACTATTAATGTGTGTAGTTTTCATTTAGCAGATGCTGCATCTGTTTGCCTGGAGAAACACAACTGCCTTTGTGGATGTTCTGTTAGCATTTGCTCAAATTAAACCAATTCTCTTTCAAGTGTGTTCAAAGACAAGCCTACATGAATAATAGGCACGAGTCATTGCAGCCTACTAGTTAAAAGGTCTTGCTTTCATTACATCTGTATTATCTGCAGCGTCTCCCTGAGATTTACACTTTTGGTGGTGTCTGTGTGTTGTGTGCTTAACGACAGAACTACGGTGGCCCGTTAGTGCACAACACTACTGCCTGATTTGTAGTTCTGATGTTTTATTAGTGTTGCAGTAGCGTTTTTCATTTGAGATAAAGTGTTGTGTGCACAAAGTTTACTTGTTGTTGGTTGTGACCCAATGGGCCACCGTACAAAACTCTATGTGTGTTGAAAACAGTGGAGAAATGGAAATAGACAAAATTGAATTTAGGCAGAAAATACCAGTAAATTATATTTTTTTGCTTAATAAAAAGACGTGGACGTGCAGAATATTTCTGCAGTAATCCATCAGAGGAATTTTACTCTCTCCTTTCACATACAATCCCAGACATTAATATTGTATAGACCACTGGTTAAAGTTGAAAAACTATGTTCTTTTAGCACCAGACTCACTTTCTTTCTACTCACCGTGAAGTGTTTCTTTGAGATATATTTTACCATTTTCCCCAGTGTGGTGCACAACTTCTCAGAAAAAAAGTAGCGACAGCAGGTAAAGAACTCAGAAAAGAGCTAAATGAGCAGCAAGTGATGGAAAGGCACCATAAACATAAACATTGCTTTTCCCTGCTTGCAGTCAGCTTTAAACACCTAGAGACTGATGGTTGCTCCACTGATTTGATAATCATATGATATGATAAGATGATATATTCAGTTTAATGATGAATTCAGTTTTAATTATTTTAAAAGGGCTGTCCATCAACTCGACAATGTAAACACTGAGCGATCTGTTCATCTAATTATCCTCATCATGCAGACTGAGCTCCAGGCAATGCTCAAGAGGTTGATGCATATTTACACCAATTTTTCAGACATATAACATCTGCATTTTGTAATTCTACAAAAAAAAAATAACAGTACCCGTACCATTAATGTTACATAAAAAAAAAAACTCATTGCGGCAACAGTCATGAAAAGGACATCAGTAGTAAAAACGACATAATTATCTCATTAAAAATTACATAATTATTTTGCAAAAATTACATAATTTATGCTAGTTTTACAAAGATTACCGGAAGACAGGAAGTATTTGTGCGCCATCAACCACTCACTTTTCAAATTCTCTCTGTGCACATGCTGTTATTACAGACTATTATTTGTCAAGTAGAATTTATTTTTGTTCTATGGTGAAATGTGGTTAAAGTGACTAGCATTTGATCGAACTGTTGCTCCTGCAGACAGACCGGTATAAGTGCCACAACTTTAAATATAATGGCACTTCACTTGATCAAGAAACGTGGATGTCGACTCCTTTAACCCCAGTAAACAATAACATGTGGATTTTGGACAGTTTCTTGAATATTTGTGACCACTATTGAATGTTAACACGCATTTAGGCTTCTTTAACAGGTATTTGCAGCATTCTAGGAGCAAGATATTTATGTTTTTACGACCTAATATGTAGTCCTCCCCAAACAGAGAAGTGATAAAAGACAAAGATTATCTTCCTTTTGATTCACTCAGATTATGTCTTCAAGATTCTCACTCCATCAATTTAATAGTGGAGTTTACGCACTCTACCAACAGATGTTTCTTCATAACTTTCACCATTGACAGTTTTGTTCGACTTATTGAGAATTTTTCTTACTTATATAAAACACATTGTAATATTTTAATGATAATCTATTGTGTTTTATATTGAAAGCATTAGCTTTTTCCTGAATGAAAGTAGTAATCTGTTAAAAACATTTTTATTGCTTATGTTAAAGAGAAAAAAAAAATCCTAATTACAAGTGGAACACAATATGTTTCAACTCAAGAGGAAAAATCAAACTCTGTAAGGATCTTCTGTTAAATTAGAGGAAACGCTTTTGAGCACATTTATAATACAATATAAAATCGAAATAATCATTAGCTTTCAAGCCTATCATGACATTTTGTATACATTCTACTAGTTCTATGTAATGGTCTACAATAATTTCTAAACCGGGGAACTCCTTCTTTAGCTAACTGGTGTAATTTTGCCAGAGTAATTGAATAGCCACAGTTTTGTTTCACGTGACGCATTGGATCACATCAGAAACTCTAGTGACCAGAAATTGTCAAGTCTTGCCATGAGAGGATGCTATACTATGGCGTTTGATGGTGTTGGCATCTGCTTTCTCAGACTCAACATGGTCAACTGGCATCTATTGAGTTTCCGGATGTTTGAGCAATCTGGGATAAGTTTCCATCCAACTGTTGCCAGGACGATGAGATGAGCGTTACTGCCAACTCCTTAGAAACATAGAGTACAGACACAGCTGCAGTAGCGACGCAATGCCAATTATGATTTATAGTGTATATGGTAAAAACAGAATTAGCAACAAGTGGAAAATTAAACAACCTTGATTAAGGACTGTTAATTTATTATTAGGTTAGTAATAAATAGCCTTTTCCTTTAATATAGCACTTTATTGTTTATTTTACTTATCTTATAATGAGTTCATTTAAATGATTTCTATTATACAATGATCCGCTTGAAAACTGTACTTTAGCAATTTTTTTTTGTAACAATCTATTCTCAATTTGTTCATTTCTATATTCTTATTAGCATATAGAACTCCAGTAGATGCATTTAAACTCTTTCTGAAGACTGAGATTTTTTGCTGGGATTCTAGCTTGGTGGGCCAGTAGAAACATGTCAGTTATGTTTCCCATCAGTCCTAAGATCACGGTTGAAATGCTGTCTGATGAGGAATATTCTGAACTCTCAGAGTTTCCCTGCTGCATATTCTCAGCTTTGCTCAGAGAGGCAACACCTTAGAGAATAAAACACAATGTCTTGTTTAACACATTCATGAAATTGTTAAACATTTTATACATAAGCTGAGAACTAAACCAGTTATAAAAAGCAGATAACAAAACATAGAGTACTATTATGATGACAATTGAACAGCCCGTACTAAATAAATGTAGGGGAAACAACTATCTAACAAATGGTACTTTTATTAAAGTTATAATTAGAAAGTGATTCAAAAGAATCAAATCAATGTCTGATATTGGACCAGTGTATTTTATAATGTTACTATATTCTTAGGGCAACCAATCAATTGTACTTGTTGTGAATAATTTATAAATTTTTGCAATGCTTTGGATTACCCTCAAAGTTCAGTTCTAAGAGAGCTTTCACGCCTGTAATTCATTTAATTTCATTCGGAGCCGGAGAAACATTATTGTAATTCTTCAAAAAGCATGTTTTTGTCATTTTCATTTTCATGTTTTATCAGAGTTCGATCCTAATCTCAAGACAAACTAACCTCTCAAGAGTTTGTTTGGATTTGTATGGAGAAAACCTCCTAGAGCAGAAAAAAACATGTTTTTAGGACACTTTTGGTCCAATTTTTACTGAGTGGGTAGAGAAAATGCATGCTGGGAGCTATTTATTATCTTGCTCTCAGAGGGAGTTGTTTTGCCTTCTTGACAGCCTTGTCTGAGGCCGTCTTGAAGAGATGAGGGAAAGCCGAATGAGAAAAAAAGTTCTTATGAGGTATTAGTCACTATTTGTCACAAATATATAGTGTTCTCCACCCAATCATACTCATTTGAAAAATTCACAAAACTACTGTCACCTATATATATATTGTAAATTATATATCTAACCTTAACTACCTGAGTAGATTACTACTTTTGACTCCAAACCCTTAATCCATAATAGTGAAATGATATTGTAAAATACCAAACAGTTAATTTATCAATCGATTAAACTAGAGGGAATTCACCCTGGTTCTTGCTCATTACATCATCCCAGTGCCTCCACTTGTTTGCTGACTACCTACAATTATTTTTGTTGCACAAACCTCCCATATCCCGACAAACTCCCCATCTGTCTTAGTTTTGCCAAGCTCTAGTCACTGTGGGAATTCTCTCCTCCTAACAAGCTACTTACCTGCTTTTCATAGGAAGCTAGCAACAGGATTAGCAGAGATACTGAAAGAGACACACATGGGATTTTCTTTGGGCATGCCTTTATGCTCATGCCAGTTTTTCTTAGGCAGTTTGAGGGCTTGAAGCCAATTAAATCCTGGGTTGTCAGGGTTAAACTAAACAATACTCTTGGAACCCTGATGAAAGAGGTGGGGAATGTTAATCTGCTATGGCGAAAGGAATAAACAAAAGAGGATCACCTTTGAACCTAGTTAGTATGACAGTTTTAACCTCATCTTCAAGCTATATGAAGGCTTTTTAATTTAATTTAGTTCAATCAGCAATTGTTCTGGAATATTTCAACCTTGTTTTTAAAAAGATGCCATTTACATTGTTAACAGAAATTTAGCAAAATGAATTAAATAAGTTTGACCAGTTGAGTCCTTAAACCAAGAAAATTTTGCACACAAGTTGACTTGTAGATCACTATAAATAAATAAATAAGTAAATAAATAAATAAATAGATAGATAGATAGATAGATAGATAGATAGATAGATAGATAGATAGATAGAAAGGTAGGTAGGTAGGTGAGTGAGTTAGACAGGTAGGCAGGTGATAGATGATGATAGATAGATAGATAGATAGATAGATAGATAGATAGATAGATAGATAGATAGATAGATAGATAGATAGATAGATACAATATAGAATATTGCTCACACAATGTTGGGTTTATTTTATCATTCTCCAAAGATAATCAATGGCCAAAATGCATTTCTTTTTTTTATGGAATTTTGGAAGTGACTATGCAGATGAATGCAGATATGAGTTTCAGAGATGAATGGACAGAGAAATTCTTCCTGACAAACTGAAAGTAACGCATCAAAACAATATACAGTTTTAGAAGATCATCAAGGGTCAGGGCTTCAATGCCACCACAATATTAAAACCGCAAAATAAAACCATGGAGGTCAAAGGTGGCAATAACAGAGCTTGGACTGGTTGGAAGATTTATCCTTTCATGAACCGCTCACTAAGTTTCAGACGGACGATTAAAGGGTTCACCTACTGACCATGTGTCTCCACGAATACATAATGGAATATGAAATCATTCATTAATTTTTTACATTTTTACCCTCTATGGTTCACGGAGTACAGTTATTGGGGCTCGGGCAACAAAGAACACTATTGTAAGTGCTTAGAGCATTATTGTTTTGCAACTTTGAGTGCATCGTTGAGGGTTCAAAATGTGCTTGAAAAGTCTTGCAAATTTTGCACATGTCAGAACTGTTGAAAATGTACATCTGTTTGGGGTTCTAAAGGAGAGTGTTAAGATTGCTTCGATAGCACCACCCAACGCGTTTCAGCTCATGGTGCACTAACAGTTTGTCGTAGGCTAATTTGCCACACGTGTATAGGGTACTGAGACTTATGGATTTCATTTCCAAAATCGACCGGAAGTCAGTTATTTTGCAAAAAAAAAAAAAATGCCCACTTTTGCTTGTGTCAAACTCCTCCTGGAGATTTTATCTGCTCACAGCAAAAAGGGGCAGCCACATATGAACACACAAGATAATGGCACCATGTGACATTATGACTGGTTTGGAGAAAGTTTTGTCTTCCTAAAGAATGGTTCATGAAGTTATCCCAACCTACCTTGTAGCGTTAGGGATAATAGTTGATTGGTGACACATGTCATGTCCTGACACCACCTCCTGAATCTTGCTATCCATACGCCACTTATTAGTAAAATAAATGCACAAAATAAATGGTTGGTACTCTTGCTGTATGAGTTTCTGCTAATAAAGCGCTGAAGATATCTGTGTTAAAAAAGTGCCTAATTTTTGGCTTAATTTTAGGTTGGGGATTAGTCTGAACCTTCAAAATATGTTAGAAAAAATTGGTTTACCCCTCTAACATTGGAGATAGTGGTGTGGGACACTACAGTATAATTTCGCTTAGCGCACCTATCTGGTCAAAAGGGACTCTGATTGTAATAGTTCGTGGTACAACAAAGATCGCAACATGCGTTTTTGTTTAGTTTCTTCATATATTGCTGACCAAGGTGCTTACAGTGTATAAGTTCTAGAAGCAGATTCCAGAACTGTAGCATCATATACACATTTGTATCTTTTACAAACTTAGGAAATGTAACATTTTCTGCTTACATAATTTTGGTTACATCGGTTTTAGCACATTGGGGCCTCTATAGAAGTATTTTGCTTCTTAATGTTCAAGAACTTGTTGTTAGAGTTGTTCAGTATACATTGACATTTAGACACATTGCATGTTTCTTTCCTAAAAGTCTGGGATTTTTGTAAATAGTTTGAGTGTAGTACGATTAATAAATTACCTTTTTAAAATGTAACCAGTTTTTGCAACAATTTCATTATTACAACCACAGATTCTTTTTTACTAATGTTTTTTCATGACATTGTACAATAATTCCAAAAATGAAAAAACAAAAATCAAATGTATTAAGGCAAATTACAAACTAATACATCTCCCAAAAAGCAAAGACAAGGTCAAAACAATGTGAAAAAAGCCAAGCAAACCATTCCTAAACATTAGACACTGTTCCAAGCACTTTATGTTCCATTATGCTTTTTTAAGCCAGAATAGTGAAAAACGCCCAAGAGTTATCCCTTCTTTTCACCACTAGATGGCAACGATTAGGGGTCTGTGAAATTAAACATAAAAAGACGATTGCGCATTTTGTTGCATTTTAATTTGAATTACGCTGCAAATTATGTGTTGTAATGCTCTTTTAAAACCAAAAATAACAAAACTAACAGCCTTTTTGAAACCTACACAATGTATTAGACATGAAAATGAAGCAATAGGTGGGTCGGGTCATTCATACCTAACTTAAAACATCTGGTTAAAAGGATTAAAAGAGGTTTGGCTTTTTTTCTACTATCCTATCATCACCTTTTTCTCAGACATTGTAACATAAGAATAGAAAAAATTGATGTACAAAATGCAAAAGCAGAGACTCACTACAGGCTCAACATTTAGCTTGTTCTAAAAAAAGTCACAAGGGCAGCAGATTATCAGCTGCTAAGTCTCTGTTAGCTTTAGAGTGTGAGATGGGATCCACAACATCTGCTTGTGTGTTTGAGCGGCTAAAACAAGTCCGTTCAACTGCATAACTCCCTACACATACATACACACGAACACTCAGGATGCTTCCCCAGCCAATTTCTGTGTGCAATGCTGATCCAAACAAGAATCAACGCACAACTCAGCAAGATTTCACACATATAACATCATTCCCATCCGTAGTGGACAACTGGAAATACACACCCCTGCTTTAGGATCTAATTCGTCTTCAAGGATGGATGACTAGCTGCATTCCTTCACTTATGTGGATAATGCAGCTACATTTCTGCTGCCCTATATGTTCCTGCCATTTGCTTTCACTGCGTTCTACACTGGTGACCATGAAGTCAAGTTCTGTTGAGTCTTGTAAGACACACCACATACAGTAGCTGCATGAGTGACTCATGGCTGTTTGCTCCTGAATCTCTGGTTTATTTCTCCTCTCTGTGGTTTTTTCATGAGCAGGTGTCTTCATTAGGCCTGTTATTGTTTTTAGATGGGTTTCATTGCAATTTGTTGCTCTGATGTAGTGCTTCCACATTCACAGTTGCAGATTCAGACAAATGAGAATGTGCTTTGTTCAAATCATGCTAATTAGCTGCATAAATGCTGAACAAAGCTGCGTGTACACTAACTAAATACCACACCCCTTCCTCTCTCCTTCTAATAGAGAAATGAGCGGAAACTCAGAATGAACCAATTACTAAAGAGAATTGCATTTTAAAAGCCTGAGGGGAGAAGTCAGCACAACATCCCAAATTATGCACAACAGGTCTCATTGGCAAATAAAACTAATTAACATTGAATTGAGACCAAAACCACTTATATTTTACAATGATGTACATTTAAAAAGTTGAGGACTTCCTGACTATTCGGAACTCAGTATCCCCATCTGGAAAATAACTAGTAATCTTATTACTAATCAGTTCATCCATTTAGATTCTTTAAAACAAGGTTGTTTGTGTTATTATATGGTTGTGGAGAATAAAAAAGGAATTTTATTCCACTATTTTATTGACTGTTTAATTCATACAAATAAAATAATTAGCACCTACTCTAATCTGGCTCCCAGACCTGTGGATATATTGGGAGCAGAAAAAATGTAGAGCTTTCGAAGCTTTCTCTCACTGTGACCGTCTGAAATTGCTTAGTTAAACTAACCCTTGCAGAAGCAGCAGGATTTTTGCCTGTTTTGAGTTTCTACAGTAACCTTTGCAGCTTTCTCTTTCCCTCAAATGGGAGTGCATTGTTACATTGTTAGCTTACCTTTAGAATGGAGCCTTTAAATGTCAACAAATGCTGGCCATTTATTCAAAGAGCGTTCAGTTGTTCTTTGAGCCTGAGTTCATATTTGCTATATTTGGACACCTGTGCTGTTCAAAGCATTGATTCTTATTAAATCAGACATTTCAACAGTTCTGTAGACTGGGTCAAATTGTGTCATAGCTAGGAGTGTTGCCTAGGAGGAAAGTCGATGTTGTGGAAAGTGAAAGACTGCCTCTCATTAGAAACGATACAATGAATCTATGTTTCACCATTGCTTCATCACTAAAAACATATTGACCTCACTGTTTGTGAATATGTACTTTGAGATTTTGCAAACCTTGTTCAATAAACCTTTGCAAAACAATTGTCTTTGCACACGGAAAATTTCATCTGAAACAGTTGTATGATTAAAAATAAAATTGAGCTCACGTTGAGCTCAAGTCTGTTACAAAAAAAAGAATCTGAACGAGTTAAAAATGTTAGCGTTTTTCGCATTTCCTGGAAGCGATTTCAAATGGGTTTGGTTCCGTAGCTATGCAAACTTCATTGGGTTCAGACCAATGTTAAGGGTCTCAACACAGAGCTGTATATGATAAACAAACGCAGATTCTCATACTATTATTATCATGCGTTTCCAAAACTGCCAGCAAGGCATCAAACTGAAGGATCGACATCCTGAAATAAATGGGTTTTTTTTTCAGGAAATTTCAGTAGCTCTTTGATAATGAGGATAAATTCTCCTGCCTCTCCGTGCATTCTCAAGATTGGATAAACCCAGTATAATACTTTTTTTTCTTTCTATTTTGCTAAAGAGAGATTTTCTGAAATTTTCCATCACTGTTTGAAGACACCATTTTCTTTTGTGATTTGTTTGTGAGGAACTAAAAAATTCTGAAGCATTTTTGTGTGAATATGGAACAAAGTTCCAGATTTCAGTGTGCAAAGACCTTTGCAGAGGTCAAATGGTTCCTGTGGTTCTTCACCAGGTTTGCACACCCTACAGGAGGGAATTTGGCCCACTCCCCATATACATCCTCTCATTCAATCAGGTTTCAGGACTGTCACTGAGTAAAACAGAGTTTCAGCTCCCTCCAAAAATTTTCTGTTTAGTGACTGCCTAGAACACTCCAGAACTGTGATATACTTGGTTTATCAAGAACCAGCCATGGCCCCTCTTTAACGCTCTATCTGAGTGAAGGATGTTTTTTAGCAGCCCAAACATTCAAGGAACATTCATTATGCTTCACCGTTGCCTCTCGGTATTTTTTACTGCCCTCCAGCTCTGTGTTGAACAAATATTACGAATTTTGACTTATCAGTCTAAAGCACTGGCTGCCATTTTCCTGCACCCCTTAATGCTGTTTTGTTTGACTGTTCCCAATCCTGTTTGAAAGCTCTTACATGGCCACTTTTTTAGCTTTTCGATGGATATTTCAACAAAAATACAAGCTAAAACCATAGATTGATGGAATTTATTCAGATAGTGGGTGGGTATTGATTTTCCTCACAAAATGTCTGTGATGAGATCCAGCAAACAAATATGAATGCATAGAAATAAATAAGATTATAAAATAATATGAATCCTGTGGTCAACTGGAAAATTTTGGATCGTTTTTTTCCTGATTAGCCAAAAGATGATGTTAGTCAATTATTTATCTCCTTATCTACAGAATGCATTGATAACAAGCATGTACATCCTGTCTGATTGCACTGAAGCGATCTTAACCATTGCCTTTGAAGTTTATATTGCCATACAAGGAAAAAAAAATCCAAAGATTGAAAAAGGAAAAATAGCATTTGACTTAATTGTGCTTTCCAACAAGCAAAATGAAGACATTATATTTTTGTAGCTTTGTTTAATTTTACATGACCAATGCTTTAAAGTTGCAGATCATCTCTCGAATCTGTTATTTTGCTCTGGTCTTTCATCAGACACTTTGATCTGATTCTTACTTTAAGCTCTATTTTGGGCAGATGCCCCAGATAGATTGAGTGCTCACTGCAGTTTTGATGGTGAGCATGGTTTCTTGCTGTTAACATTCTGCCATGGCAAAGGTGGGGAAAATGCCAAAGTGGAAATAAGTGAATTGATGGACACATTTTCTATGAGGGAAATGGCAGTCCATGGCTCATCAGACTGGGTCAGGGCCCATGTACAAGATTTGCTGAATCTGCTGGAAACTCTTCCCACTTTTTTTTTTATAAAAATGGAAAGGCTAAGACCTTTTTCTGAGTGAATACTGAGGTTTTCCCCACTTTAAATGTCTGATCTCCTATTCTATAATTTTTTTCATGGATGAAACCATCGAAAGGCCAGATTTAATCACACTTTTTTGCTCTTTTTTTTTATCTAGGAATGGTTTTTGTGAACTAAGGACCTTTTTATGACTTGTCTACTGCATGGAGCTGTACAGTCCAGTCTGTTTGCAAATGATTAAATGACCTGTTATTCCTACTTGTGTAGTTTGAATGCTATGCTATAATAAGATATGACTAATATATTATCTGCCAAAATGCAATATACTAAGTTTTACCACTAATAGAACGTTAGGGTGTCAAAATAATTATTTCACAGTTCAAATGAACTTGTTGTTTATTAATGTTCATCTAGCTTGCATAAGTTAACCGTACAGTTCCCTATTCAAGGAAAAGAGTAAGTTGTTATTTATAATCATTACTGTTTCTATGAGGGAAGTGCTGAAGTTTGTTTATTTTTAACCTGCATTTTTAGTTGATAGTTTAGTTTGATAATTACATGTACCAATTATAAAACTTTAATCTATATTTGCAGCACAAGGTTGTGTAGCTGATATATTTAAAAGCTTTTAGCTTTTAGAAAGCACTTATTAAAAACAAAAATACAGCAAAGAGTTAACCCTTAGAAGTCCAAGGCCTTTTTAAGTGTGTTTATTTTGTACAAATGTTTAATATTTGTTTAGTAAAACTCCAACTTTTTACAAAGATTTCTTAAATCTAACACAACAATCCAACAACAAACCTTAATCTTATTTATGTTAAAGTTATTGCTCTTTACATCCAGCTACATTTTGGCGATCAGCACATGAAAGGCAACACTTTGTTATAAAATCTAAATGTCATAAGAACTGAATCATCTTTTCAATCACTTCATAATTATACAAAGATTTTAAAAATGAACATCTGGTTGGATTGTAGAGCTAACAGAACACACAGTGGGCATTAGGTATAATTTAAAAGTTAGAATTAAAAGAGCTAAAAGTAGATATAATTTTACCTAATCAAGGATGATTGCCCGGTAGACAAACTGAAAGTAGAAGGAAGATGATTATAAAGCACAGATTCATTCTCTTTTCAAATTTTCTTTTTACTGTTGGAAGATATTTTAGAATTAATTTCTAGAACCAATCATGTATACAGTGCTCAGCATAAATGAGTACACCCCTACATTTGTCAGAAAACCTTTAGTTTCCTTTCAGAATCAACATTTTCTATGAGAAACTATACTACAAAGTACACCCACAAATGTGGGCCATTGATTGCAAGCAAGATTTGTTCATTTGCACACAGACAAAAAAGTAATTTTCCTAAAAACTTAATTCAAGCACATGTTGCAAAAACGACTGTACCCCAACTATAGTCTTTGGAGAAAAGGGGAGTCTACAAAATTCAAATTGACAGTCGTTCAACCACAGGTGAGTCAATGACTCCCCATGGATGTTAAATGTCACAAAATCTGAAAAAGGAAATCATTTTCCAGGGCTACAAGCAGATTAGCAAAGCTTGACATATCAGTCAGGATACTGTAGCAAAGATGATCAAAAAAAAAAAATGTTGGAAGAGCCATTTTACAGTGGCTTCCAGGCCGCCATGCAAGTTCACAGCAGTTAACTAGAGCAGTAGAAAGCCAAACTGGGGAGACTGTTTCCTATGACCCCCATATGGTGCACACTGCAGAGGAATGGTATGTATGGGTAAAATCCCATGCACAAAAAGCCCATGCACAAAAAAGCCTGCCTAGAATTTGTTTGGTCTCATACTGAAAAAGATGACTACAGGGACTCTATTCTCTGGAGGGATGAGACAAAGATCACTGCTTTTTTTTAAACTAATGATTTTAAAACTTGTTGTAAAAGTGATAATTTAAAGAAATGGATGGAAAAGATAAACGTTGCAATGTCCCCAACTTGTTCATTTTTTACTTAGATTTAAAATAGGGGTGTATTCATTTTTGCTTCAACCAATTTGAGTAAAAAATAATTTTTTGATTATTAACCTTAACTTAATTATCTGTAGTTAAATATGTGTTCAACAAATTTCAACCTTTGAAATTGTTCTTTTGTTCATTGAGCTAGTGATTCAATTCATACTTTTTAAAGGGGGTGTACTCGTTTCTGCTGAGCTTTGCATAACACACCTCATCCATAGAAACCATCCATAGAATCCATTAATCCAAAAGTATTTCTATTATATGACAGACTCTCTGTTGTAAAGTAGATATAAAGTGAAGAGTGAGAAAGAAAAAAGTTGAATCTTGACTAAAAATGATTAAAGTGCTGTAAAAGTCAAGAAAAAAAGACAGAGAGAGATGAAGAGTAATGTTTTAGCTTAAGTAAAACACCGTAACGAACTTCACTGTGTTCAAAGCTTAGAGGTGTGAAAGAGAACATATTAAGGTAAATGGATTGACTGCTTGAAAGATTAGAGGAATTGTAGTCAAAGCTGATTAGAGAGAGTCAAGTCAACGCGAAAGAACCCGCAGAGAAGAGAGATTTCATATTTAATTTAAAAGAAAGATATATTGAATTCATCTCTCTTTTATCTGATGCTCAAGAAGGAATCTGCTGTGGTGATGTCGGACATTAAATGCTGTGCCTGCCAAGAATAGAAATGAATAGGAGGAGAGTCCTTTTGCACGGGGGCATTTTTTACGGTCATGCTAATCAGCATTTATTTAAGCTCTCCAAGGTATTTGATCCATGGTTAGCTTTTGCCGTAATCAAGAATAAGCATTCTGAGCTAAAAGCAGCATAAGTGCACTTAAGGGAGCAGAGTTATTATTGTTGTTTTTGTTGTTTTTTTTTTCTTCAGAAAAGCTCAGTTAGCATTTGCTGTTGAGGTCAATCAGTAGATAACATTTATGGTTCCTGTGGAATATTCAGAATTTGTTTGAAAAAAAGTTTGTTTCAAAGTGTTCCTATTATGGATGTACCTTTCATGTAGATTGTGACTTAACTTTGCTGACCTTTGTCTGCAGTTGTCAGGTGAACCACAGGAAAGCTATCTATTATTGCTTTGCTTTTTTTTCTAAATGACTTGAAGTGACTTGACTTGGACTTGCCCTCCCTTGACTTGGGAATTGGCAAGGACTTTCCCTGTATTCACTTGGGACTTGACGTGGACTTGCCCTGCCTTGACTTGGGACTTGACGTCGACTTGCCCTGCCTTGCCTTTGATTTTCCCTGCCTTGAATTGGGACTTGAATTGGACTTGCCCTGTATTGACTTGGAACTTGACTTGACTTGTAAAATATTGAATTGGTTCCACCTCTGAAAGAAGCAGCCTTTTCCCTTCTCATATATAATAGACTCTATTTCCCAGCAACATTTGTCAGTTGTTGAAGTCACATCTCAGCAACTGCCTGGATTTCCTCTCTTAAGCTGTGTATCAATCCGAAGTTTGGATCCTGTGTATCAATTCCGAAGTGTGTATTTCAAGACCGCTTACATCACAACAAAATAGTGAGAAAATACATTTGACTACCATACAATACAAGTAACTACCATTAATGAATCAGTAACTACCGTTATCTTTAAAACTCTGTGTCGTTTTGTTGTTAGAAGACAGAAGCAGATAAAGGATTTGATTAAAACCTCAGAATCTGGATTGAGACAAGGCTACAGTGTTGCCAGTGCTGCCTTTCTTGGAGGTAAAAGGTTAAACCTGGTTGTTGTTTTTTTGGTCTATCTTTGGTGATAGACTTCAACTGTGCCTTCCTTCTATGTTGTTGTGGTTTGGATTGGCTGTGGAAGTGACCTCTGTAGTGGGATTCCCAGAGTATACCCATAAGTTCATTCTCCCTCCTGAAACTGCTTACCTGGACCATCACCTACTCCTTGCAGTGCTCAAGAACTCTGTGGTCTACAGCATGGACAAAGAGTTCACTACTTACCTGAACCTCCAGTGAGCTACTTGTGGGCCTGTCCCACTGTCTGTCAGGTATAAATGTGATGAGTGTTCAATAAACCTCATCAAATGTACTGTGCAGTCACCAGGAACAGAAATTAAGCAGGAATTGAAATCAATTTATTTTAAGTTTTTCAAATTTGTTGGGTTAACGTATTACTTAGTCTGCCATCGCCTTGTATTTTGACCAGATTGTGAAGATGTATTAGGCTTGTCAAATGAACATTTGTCCAGTGATTTAGTTTGCCATTGTTGCATTCAGTTATTATTACACCTTTGAACTTTCATTAATGTAGCTCAATATAAAGAGAGATTAACTTTCTATACCTCACTCAAGCTGTCAAAATGCCTCACTGTGTTTGTGGGATGGGTTGATCCCAAGCCGCTAAAGTGGTCCCTTTAGTTTTCTATTTTCCTTTAGTGGCCACTGAACTGATAAAAGCTTTGATCAGTGGAAGCAATAAGAGGGAATCTCACCGCTCTCAGTGGAAGGCAAGCTGATGAAATCCAGAAGGATTTGGACTGAACTGTAGCTGTGTGAGCAGCAGGGGTGATTAGACAGTGAGGCCTGGAGGAAAGGTAAAGCCCAAAGTAAAGCAGCTCAGTGTCAAACCCAGAGTAATGCTCTTAGGAGCAGGCATGTAGCTGAGCATCTTCACTTTTCAAGAGCAAAGCTCTCCTACAGCACAGTGTTCAGGGTGCATCATGAATGATATCAGAGGAGAAACTCATGATCAGGGAAATTCACATACACATGCCACATTCCACATTTTAGCTGCTCCAGAAGGTCAATAACAAATCGTTCTCTGCATAATTTTTTCAAAATGACAATCGTTTATACGTCATGTACATTGCCATTGTGTCAACCAGGTGTCAATCATTCTGGATGTTGAGAAACAAGCTTTACATTGTCTGAAGGTGTTTTATCATGATTCTTTTGGAAAGGAAATAAATTAAAAGTTTGGATAAATCCACATTGTATTGGGAAAAGAGTGGTTTCTTCGCCAAAAGGGTTTGCAATAATTTATTTTTAGTTTTAATCTATAATAGATCACATCGAGTTATTAAAAAAGAAAATCTTTATTTTTAATTTAAAATATTACATTTTAAAACAGATAACCTATTAAATATTTGCTAATTCCATTAATTTAAAGTTGTTTTTTTATCAACAAAAATACAACAATAAAGAAATAATAATTAAACATGATTTGTACATAGAACCACAGCTGGAGAAATGGGGGGCTTACGCAGAAATGTACTATGGTGCCCCACGCCAACACAGTTTTTTTTTTTTAACACACAGTATGTGACGTGACATTATCAATCTCACGCACGCACATAAGGTACATAATCAATCTAAAATATAAATAATTACAACACACAGAGGCTGTAACAGTATGTTACATTTATGTTTCCATATAAATAACATTGTACTTATTCATTTAATTGCAGCTTAAAAACAATATTCGATAGGATACTAAAAAATGTAAAGATAATTTAAAAAGATTTTTTACTCACTGTTATTATGAGCTATTTAATTGTCCACCTCAACATGTCATTGTTGGATATGTTTAACAGTTGTGAGTCTGAAAATGGCTTGGCCTCCCTGAGCTTTTGTTTTTAGCTCAGCATTTTTAATCAGACCACTGGGTGTTTGTTGATCCTCTTGGCAAAACTTTGCTCTTTGGTGAGCAGCAGGAGATTGCTGATGTCTTTCCAACACCTGAATTTCTTGTCTTTTCAATATGTTCCTATATTGATGTTGTATTTTTGCTTCCTTCCAAAATGTTAAAACAAGCACTAAATTTCTGCTGTTTTGAGTTTTACCAATGTGTCTGCCTTATATAACACTTCGGACACAAAGGGAGAAAGAGACCAGGACTACACTGGGAATATCACATTTTGTAAAAAAAAAAAAAATGACAGAACTTTGAAAAGAGTCCAAATGTTAAGCTTATTTTGGCTGTAACTCAATATTTCTGTTTTTAAATTGTCGTTCATTCATTTATTTTCCAACCTGCTTATTCCCTTTTGGGGTCACAGGGGTCTACTATATCCAGCACACATTGGGATGCAAGGGTACACCCTGGACAGGTAACATTCACTCATACCTAAGGGGAACTTTGATTATTTGATTATTATTTGATTATTGCTATTGGAGCATTTTTCATGTCGCATGTTTTTGGGATTGTGGGGGAAACCGGAGTACCCAGAGGAAGCACGGGGAGAACATGCAAACTCCTTCCAGAAAGGTCAATGCCGAGCCTCGAACTGGCAACCCTCTAACTGGAAGGCCACAGGGCTACCCTTTTAATTGTAATTTGTTATACAGTGTTGCCTAATCTAAACTGTCAAGCTTTCAGTTGCAGTAAAATGTTAATTCCTATGTTTCTCTGGTACTGCCATCCCCTAATTAGCTGATTTATAATGACTATGGCTTTATACATGGCAGAAGGGTAACGTCTCCGTTCCCTATTCAAGGAACGTGGGGTTACCCAAGTAACCTGGACGTTCCCTTTCAGTCGGTCCCGGAGACGTTAGTCGGATTAAACCCTTTTGGCGAAGAAACCACTCTTTTCCCAATACAATGTGGATTTATCCAAACTTTTAATTTACTTCCTTTCCAAAAGAATCATATGTTTGGTTACTTTTAAAAATATCTCAATGTTTAGTGTTACATGTACACTACCAAAATGTAACTTGTATGAGGTGAAAAAACATTGCCTCAGTGTTGATGTAATATTCAGTGAGTTGAATCAACACATTCATTTAACATGGACTGGGGTGCTAATTTGCATAGTGGTATGTTTAACACTGGGGCAGTGTTTATACAGATCTATGTATGCTAACCAACTGAAACTAATTATTTAAAATAACCACTGCATTTGACCATTCTGTGACATCACAGAGAATTGCGATTGAGAGTAGTTTGTCTGTAAAAACAAAACACCCAAAAAAAAATAAATCTGCAGCTTTATTACACAATGAGCCCCAGGGAGTTCTCGACCATCTGTTTAAGCTTCATTATTTGTGACATGGATTGCACTCAGATCTGTTTACAGTAATCATGCTTTAAATAAGGGTCAGCTTATTGCATGTGGATGCCGATAAAATATCAACATGAGCAAAAATATGCATTTTAAATTGTATGTTTATATAGATGTAGCGCTGTTGGCTCCTAATTGGTTTGTAATCATTGAATGATTCTTTTTGTTTAATGCAGTTTCCTCTGGGTGTTAAAAAGTGTAAAATCTAGGTTTTAGGTTTGAGGTCTTCACAGGTCTTAATTCCTTTTTATGTTAGTTTTCATGTAACAAATACACATATGTCCATTTGAAAAATTCACCATTGAAACCCATGTTTCACAATGGATTTGCTCAAGAAACATTACTCTTTATAAAATAACGGCATTTTCAAAAGCTGCAAAATTAAGAAATCCATCATTTTGTGTTACATTTCATGCCATAATATTCTTTAAGATGTTGATAAAGAATCTAGTAATTTTTTCTCATCTCTTCACATTTTTTGCTGGTACTTAAGTTGTATTTGCTGTTTACATATTTAGTTAGCTTGCATGCAATATATTTTTACAGTTTTATATTTTATAGGAATTTTATTCCAGTTTGTTAGAAAAACATATAATTTGATTCTAAATGATTCTTAAATTTGACCCTGTAATGCTGTCTCTCAAACAATTTGGAACCAAATTTTTTACATTTCAGGACTTTCTATATTAAATTTGGAACTACCAGCTTTTCATTCTTTTTATCACCCCTGCCCTTCTCAGGTTTTTATTAATTGCAGGTTTGTGAACTGCGTACATAACCTTTTAAATGTGATTATGAATGTGACAATTCCTTAGGGAAACCCAAATGGCCCCCTGTAATCCTCAGAGAGAGTGTTTAATTGACTATCTCTCTCTCTCCCTCTCTCTCTCTTTCCATTTTCTTTCTCGTTTACTCTCAGACTTGTTCTTTTCATGCCTCTGCCTGTTCCTCTCTTTTGCAGTTTCCTTCCAGTGAAACTTCTTTTACTCTCCTGCAGGGAGACATGACTACTGGTTGTTGGCCAACTATAAATAAGAACTTAAATTATGTTTATGCAGACAATTACCAATTGCACCACTCTATCATGTTAGCAGGAATCAGGAATGGGAGTGGATAATAGAGAAAAAACAAACCTCACAATCAATTTAGAAACTAAAACAGAAAAGTAGAGACCATTTTCTGTAGGAGAATGTTTGGCATAGCTACAGCATGCAGCTAAAATGTAATGAAATTAAAGAACTATAGTATTGCCTGCTTCTCTTTTAAGAAGTACTCCTTTTGACAAATCAGGTTTTTAGGTTTATCGCTTACATTTTGATTCACTATTTTGATCAATGACTGTTACTCTTTAATATTTGTCTCTAATAAGTATCTCTAAAATCTTAGAAAAGAATATTCATCTTCTGCTTTTTTCTGATTGGTAATAATATTTTTGAGAAACTTTTAATTAGGTTTTAAAGCCAGTGCTACTTAGAGTTTTTTCAAACCTTGCCCTGTCCTGTTCAAAAGCCTCAACATGGAGGGAGTGGGGTGGGGTTTTGTTATCTCCTGGGAGTGAGCACTTGGTGGGGTGTTTCCTTCTTTGGTGTTTCATGGCTCTTTGGAAGCCATGAATTTATGTAATTTTTTTCCCATGGACCTGTTTGCACTAATTACATCAGGACAGGAGGGTGTTGAAAGGAAAGAAGAAGTGAATGAGAGATGTAGGTGAGGCTACTTAGATTATTAAATTATGACATAACCTCCATAATCAGTTAGACCTTAGCTCAACATTTAATCTAGCTGACCACAGTATTTTATTGTTTTGTCTCAAAACGTGTTTGTTTTCAGGGAATGGTACTGCATTGTCTTTGTTCATGCTTTCCTTCACTATGCCTTGGGCTCTGGTCTCATCAAACCTTGTCTAGATGCTTGTCTTCAGAAAACCTTTTATGTTGTATGCATCATCTTTTGAAGTAATGGTCTGAGCGCAGACAAAACTGACCCCCACCCTTCAACCACTGCTGCAATGCTGGCACCACAACAATGTTAATCGTTTGGCTGTGGTTGATCAGGCCAATTCCTGTTCTGAATCTTTATCACCATAGAGCTGTGTTCACCATGCTACCTACAGCTTAGTTCCAGGGTCTTGGAGTTCATATTGTCCTAGGCTTTACATAAAGCGATACTTGCTAGATTCTCAGAGAGGGTTTTTGTAATGAAGTTCTAGGTTGAACTTCCTTTGACCCGTATGAGAGAGTGAGAGCAATAAAACCATCTTAACCTAGTACTGTTACATGACAAACATGGCTGCTGTTGTGGAAAATCATTATCCTTTTAAATATTTAAAGCTTTTCAGACATTACAATGACACAGAAAGATTTTAGACTTATTTAGATTGAAGGCAGACAAAGTGGCATTTTAATGACCGTTGCCCTGCTCCTTCTGTGTGTCTTGAGCCAAAGAAAGCCTCTCACCCCAGCCCGCACATATTATACTGGTAACATGTAGGATGTCATTTTATGAGTCACTGTGATGTGTTAAAATGTCATATTTTTAACAAAACAGGCAAACATTATTCAGCATTATCATTATTATTAAGACAAAATGTAATGATTAAAATCTCACACTACCAAATTTTGAACATTCCTTCCTTGATGTGTTCTCACTTTTGTTGCCAGGTGTTGAGACATTAATGGCTGTGCGTTCAGTATTCTTTTTTTTTAATGGGATAACAACTGTACTTATACAATACACAGATTGTGAATTCACTACATTTTTGCAAAGTTATATTACAGGTCTCTGACTCATTTTTGTGCGAAATAAGTGACCTGATTTTTGTGTCAATCCCAACAATGGAACAATTTTCGTGCTCATATTTAAAATATTTTCTCTGCCGTTTCAATATTCCTTGATCTTGAATACATCATTTTATATATTAGATTACATATTATTTTATAAATTAGATCTCCTCAATAGTATTTATCATAATCCTTATTTGTCCTTCTATTAAAACTCCAATTTTGCATTATTCTTTGATTGTATTGTTAGTGATCTTTTGAGTGTAAATAAGTGATCCTCAGCCATTTTTATAGCTTTAATTTATGCCAATGATTGAAAGGATCCTGTGGCAGATTCCTGTTGTCCAACTGTGACTTTACTTGGGTTTCCATAACAACATCAGGACAGTTGCAGTGGCACACCTTATTGTCTTTTTCCAAACTGTGCTATTCTTTCGTATCACTTGCATTTGTGTCAAGGCTTTTTCTTCTCAAATTTCTTTCACTCATTTCCTCTCTAGAACAATTGTTTATTTGCCTTCACATTCATTTGTTTCTCGTGTTCTAGGTGAAGAATTCTTTAGTACCTTGTGAATCTGCTGCCAGCATCTGTTGCAGCACTACAGTGATCTGTAAAGAAGTTTAGGAGGTGTATTGAGAAGCAGACTCTGATGTTTATCTCTTTTGCAGGATCACTGATGGCCCTCTGGCTCAGGCAGGGCTTTCATCCATCAATCAGACCTCCAGAGAGGCTTTCACCAGTCCCCCTTTTTCCTTTCTCTTCTTATTTGCACTGCATGGTATTTCACAGTATAGAGCTTATAATTGGAGCTTTCACTGTGTGCAGTTTACAATACCTGGTAGTTTTCGCAAAACCAAGTTAACGATTCCAACTGTGATGTTATGATTACATTGTGAGGGTCACCACTACTTGTGTCTCTGGTTTTTCAATTTAAGAGTTCAGGATATTGTGATCAGACGCGGTGCTGTGATACAATTTTGTGAGAACAATTGTAACACAAAAGAGTGTTTTTTGGTCAGTAGACATTCAACTCCAGAAAAGAAAAAAAAATTCAATATATTAAAAAGATGATGATGCCGGCTTGTTGCGCCCATTTTGAGCCAACACTTCATCAAAACCTGAAACCACAAGATTCACACCCATAGTTTTATAAGATCAGTTGCAAATGCTATTGGAGCATTTTTCATGGTTGATATATTGAAAAAATACTAAAACTATTATCTCAATGTAAAATTTACATAATGAAATAATAATATTAATACTAGATATTAACTAGATGTTTGCTTGTAAAAGTGTAAAGGTATTTTTATCAAAAAAATTTGATGGTTGCCAACATAGAGTTTATGGTTGGAGTCTGACATATCATGCAACGGTCCCCTTGACATTATGAGGTAAATAAATCAACCCCCATGTCTCTATGATTTTCCTTAGCCATGGTAAACAGTCAGGTTGCTATGAAGCTGGCATAATATACTTTTATTTTTGTCAGTAAAATGTGTATAAACCAACCCCCATATCTTTATCATTGACAAAAGCTTAGATAGAGTTCAGGAAATTAGGTTGCTGGGGTAAATATGTTGGTTGCTAGTCAGTCGTCAATTTGTTACAATGACTAACAAGCTAAGCTACATTTCTCTATGATGGTTTGTCTTGAAGATATTTCTTTTGGCCTATTTTAACCCCTTCTGGGCCTGGGGTTCAAATACATATGAAGTCTGTTTGAAGTTTCTGAGAGGTTCTCAGTTTGAGTTACAGTTTTACAAAATGTTAACCCTTGTTAACTCAATGGAAATTTCCCAAAATTGTCTGGGATTTCTCAGAATTCCTTTAGTGGTAACAGTCCAAAAAGTTACAGCAACACTTGTCAGACCAGTTTGGATATCTTGCCAAAGTTTGGTGGTTGTTGCTCGAGCAGTCTGGAGGAGATGTGTATTGATATATAATGCATTTAATATATTCATCTCTTGTTTCACCCACTTCATTGGGCTTAGAAACATAGTGTGGTTTAGTTGCCATGTCTTGTTATGGGCGAGATCTGTTAACAGAAAACAGATGGACAGTTTAATAGGTTTCCAGCTGCAAGAAACTCAATTTCTGTGCCCTCACAAACATTACAACTTCTTTTTATAGATATCAATCTAATAATACAATCTCCCTCCTCACCTGTAATATTAATCCATTATTAATAATCATTTGTATCGATCTGATGTAGGGGCTTAAGTTAATCTCTTCCTAAGCCTCCCCCACCATCTCTCGCTTTTATCACCCAGTCTTCTCTCACTCACACTCTCCTTCTCCCCAGCAGCAGGTGTCCTGTGAAAGGGAATGAATGGGTTCAAATCACCTGGGGAATCAAAGAGCGCAATACTTTGTCGCTCCACACACCTTCTAAGAGTGACTATTTATACCTTGGTGAAGAGTGAGGGCAGAGAGAGAATTTCATGATGACGAGAAAAAAATAGAAATGGGCAGATTCATTCCGTATTTTTATCCTTTTTTCATCATTCATGCATTTCCATGAGGGTTCCATGTTTTAGTTTCTGCCGCTTTGCAAGGCAACGATAGTGATAAAGAAAGAACGTTTAATGAGGCGACACAGCAGCTAAACGTGGCAAGCGCTGCCATGAGGAAAACAATGCTCATTAGTATCTGCCATACCCTCAAACTGGCACATTAGTGTGTCTGGAATTGTGATGTTCTGTATCTTGCGTTTTTAGAGAGACATAAACATAAAATCTACCCTGAAGGCATGCTATGAAGAAACCCATGTTATGACAGTGAGGTAGAATGCATAGTAAAAAACAAAGATGCCATAAGATAATGATAAAATGATGAGATAAACCTCTTTCTTGGTTACTCTGGCTGACTTATAAGTACAGTTATATCATGAGTCATACGCATTTCTAATAATGTCTATATCGACAGGTCTGGACTGGTATACGATGAGAGTAGATGTGACTGTGATGGATGTCAACGATAACGCCCCAGAGTGGACGATGGTCCCTTTCCCCTACCTCAGCGTGGTCTCTAGTGCTGCGCCACCAAACACACTTGTCTACAAACTTCAAGCCAGAGACAAAGATGCAGGTGTTAATGGAGAGGTGGAATTCTTTCTGTCTGATGGTGAGTATTTTGCAATCTCCACTTTTAAAACAATTTTTTTCTTACAAAAAGGGAATGGTTGCCAAGGTAGAATTTGACAATATAAGTATTACAACCCAACCCCTATGATTTGGTTCCCTGAAATATTGATAATTCAAAATGGTTGCTAGGTTAAACAGTGAGGTTGCTATGGAGGGGTATTTCTATGTCAATTTCAATGTACAAAGAATTTACATTTAATAATAAAGTATATAAACATTGCATATAGTAAACAGTGTATTTAAATGATAGGGGTATAACAATAGATCATGGCACAAAGTGTAATGATGCAAAAATTCGCAAATCATAGCAAGAAAATATTGTTGGACCTACTGCGATGTGACAATGTATAAGAAATAAGAGAAACTTTATAAAACTACATAAAAAGAGCTTTCTCTCTCACAGTAAAGAAAGACATACTCTTTAACATTTCATCCTTTGAGTGAACAAACGCCATCACTTCCCCCTAGAGGCTGAATGATACGTGAAATCAACACTGGAAATTGCTAACCCTGGATAAATGGAATCTTGGGTTATCTGTAATCACATTCCACACTGCTTGTACTAAATCTGGGGTTAATCCTGGGTAGTTCTTTTCAGATATTTTACATTCCTTAATCCAGGTTAACATTCTTATTAGCATATTTGCAGTGTCACTCTACCTGATTGGATGACCAGCTGGCCCAACCAGATATCCCAACATGCACCACGCGAACTGGCACATTTGGTTGTTTAACAAGATGGCTGACATATTAACCACAAATACTGAATTTGTCATTTACAAAGGTTCTGTAATAATTTTCAAGTTGTGTTTTCATGTAACAAATGCACATATATATCTTAAAAATCACTAAAAATTTATTGCTACATTTATTCTGTTCCTTTATCTAGGAATTTGGAATATTTTTAATCCTTATAAGATGTTGGTGGAGAAAATTTTTCACATCTTACCCTTTTTTTTTCAAGCTACCAGTAATGTTTTTACAGTGATTTACCGGTATATTTTATAGTTCATTTCTGTCAGTTTGAGATATATATAGATAGATAGATACATAGATATAGTATGATATAGATTTTGCTTCTTAATGGTGTTAAAAGGACTTCTTAAATGTAACATTGTGAAGACTGCAGAAACCCTGCAATAACGTTTTTTTTTTTTAGTTTGTTTTGCTTTTCTACACTACTAAGTATTAAAATAGCAAAATGGGACAATAATGATGATTTTTATGCTGTACAGATCACGTTGAGTCGCCCATTTGAGTGACACCAGAATATTCCTCTCCTTTCAAATCCATTTTTGTTATTGTGCCCCACTGTTTAAATAAACCTGCCATTAATATACTTTATATAATTTCTTTGTCTGTGCGTAACCATTCATAATTTAGTGGGATGTCATGTACTCCTTTTCCTCTGTGTAGTAATATCTTCATTATCTATCACAAACCCTCACCTTGTCAGTAGACATTCATGAGCTGAACAGTTGTGCTTTAGATTAGAAAATAAGAAAAACACCAAAGTGTATGAGAATGAGTTTTTGAACCACTACAGTAATTTACAGTCTGTTAAATTGATAGTGACTGTTCTCCAACAGGTGGTGATGGAAGATTTGAGGTTGACAGGAAAAGTGGTCATGTCCGGACGACAGGCTTGCCTCTTCAGAGGGACACAGAGTATCTCCTTACAGTAGTGTCTGCTGACCGCCAGGGGAGTCGCAGT
Source organism: Danionella cerebrum (assembly GCA_007224835.1). Taxonomy (NCBI): domain Eukaryota; kingdom Metazoa; phylum Chordata; class Actinopteri; order Cypriniformes; family Danionidae; genus Danionella; species Danionella cerebrum. The sequence continues at coordinate 326,209 of SRMA01027232.1, forward strand.
CCTCCCGCCATTCTGTCCATCATAGCAGGTCCTCGACCTCCTCAGTTCACCAACATCACCTACAGCATCTCCATCCCGGAAAACACACCAGAAGGACAACCGTGAGTAAAGCCCTTACACACACATGGACAAACAGCCACTCTAGTAAATGCAGCAAATCTTATTTCCATATTGTAATTCTTATAAACCCTAAATGCATCCCCCATGCTGCGAGAACAGTGCTTGTCCATCTGGGTAACAATTAGAGACAGTCACTCTGCACTTCTTGTAGCGAAGCTCATTCATTCCGAATAATTTCAAATTATTCTCATCGAATATAGTAACAAAGCAACAAAATGCTTTTAACTAGAAATGAGAGAGTGGAACTATAATTGCACAATCATTAGATACAAATGTGCAAATTATAAATTAAATATCTATGTCTGTACCGTGGGCAAGACCTTGAACACTGGATGTCAAAAATAATGTCTACAAATGGCCATTTCTTTGGTTAAGCATGTTTTCATATTTCCAGTTTTGCATTCTGAATAGAATACTCAATGAAAGTACAAATCCAATAGAGGAAAATATGAATAGTGAAGGGGACACAGACCGGTCTTGTTTGGGGTGGTGTTATATGATCCTCTACAGCTGAATATGAGCACAATCCTGATGAAAGTTTTATGCCAAATACCTCCAAAGCAGACTTGCTCCTGTCTATTCTCACGTACAAACGTTGATAAAACGTAACCCTTAGAAGTGCGGGACCTTTTTTTGAAATCTTTTTACTCTGTTAAATTACCAAAAAACATTTTTTTGTGGCCATGCTTGATACTAGGGTTGGGCGATATGGCCTAAAAAATTGGTTCACCATTTAAATTGATTTATTTTCACCCCTGTTTAAAATGAATCTCTCTTCAAAACAGTTTTATTTATTAATTTCCTTTAACTTAGGTTATTGTATTAACATTTAATCATACATGTAACTTATATATTTGATTTGAACGTCTATTACAATTTTGTTGTAAACATATGTTAAATGTAGTGTTGGGGTGCTAAAACTAGCGAGGTAGCGAAACCAACACGTGTTGCAGGGGCATGACACTGGTGCCACAGATGTCACTGCAGACCGACATCAATCTGTAATCTGTGCGAAGAGCAAGATGTCGAGTCGCTCTGTTCAAACTGCTGTTGCCGCTCACTGGCATTGTTTGTGCACTATAATATACAGGTAAGCCGCTAACATTATATGGAAGCTCAGTGGGCAAGCTCTCATTCTACAGAAACGGGGCAGTGTTTGCACATTACAATAAAGATAAAATCGAGTTTCATTCAAGGACATCGATGTACACTACAAAGTCGAGTAAATCGCTAAAATTATCGTCCAACCCTAACCACAATCCCAGCCTCTTTGCAAATTTTTATTTTCATAACACAATACTTCCACAACCAACCTCAAATTGTCCACAAAATTTAGAGTATTTTTTTTTATTGAAAAAAAAATGGAAAAATTGAAAATGAAATTTATAACAAAATTTGAAAGTGTTGAGACAAATAAAAATGCTACTGGAAATCCTGACTGCAAATAAACAACACAAATTACAATCTTTTTGTGTTTTTATTTACAGTAGCATTATTTATTTAAAGTAGGATTTTTCATTTGCAATAGTGTTACGTGCACAGTTGTTTTTTGCTCTATTGAGCCACTGTAGTAAATATTATTATTGTTATTTTGGCCATGTTATTTCAAGTCGTCAATGTCTAGACGGTCTATAAAGCGGTCTGTGTCTAAACTAGTTACACATTTTTTTTTATATACCAAAATAGAAATAAATCGTTTTCATACAAACCCTTTCTTGGGGAAGAAAACACCCCTTTTCTCAATGGATTTATAGCATTTTAGAGCCAAAATTGTCATATGATTATCCACAGGGTGTTTCTTCAGGAACATTGAATGTGTACAAAATTTTTAAGTAGAAATGAATACAAGTAGATGAATATAAGTATGCATGAGATTGTATATTGTTCAGAAGATATCACTGGGTAGAATACAGATGCAGTAAAGCGGTGCTCATTAAGGAGGTAACGGAGTGGTAGCCTACTGGTTTTTGGATCTTGGGATCCTGAACCTCTTCACTGAGGTAAACAGTTTATGAGCTGCATTATTAGTCCTTCACAATGCTCTGGACTTTATGCAGGAACCACTTTTTTTCTGCCACCCCAATGATATGTGAGTCACCATGCACCATACGCTATAAAATTCATGGAAAAACGATTTTTAACTATGTCAGAGTACCATGATGTGCATTAAAGATGCATGGACAGGAGATATTTTTTGTGCTCATATAGGCAGCCTTTAGAGATTACATAATGCTTTACAGCTCATAATACATACAAAACAAACCACCTTTCTATTGTTTTTGTTGATTTCCTGTTGTCTTGCCCTGTGGTCACAGTAAACAGACTTTCAGCCATGCCTGACACAAATGTATTAGATCAGGCTTGTTAAAATATAAAACTCATAAATCCATGTGAATAAATATTTGTTTTATTAAACATCACTTGACATTGGCTGCCAGATCTGCATGAACCTTCCTTCACTTAATCAAAAGCTATTCAAAGATGCACTTTGCTAACTTATGCTAAGGTAAGTACATAGTTTATGGCACTGGAGAGGGGTGATGTTAATCTTAGCTGCAAGCGTTGTAGTCTGTGCCAAAGAGCTAAGACAGAGCCAGCTAACAGCACAACCTGCCAACGGGGGAGCAGATGTGATATCAGCAATACCTGAAAGCATGTCTGTGTTAATCATCTTTGGGATTTTAAAAGCACATGAACAAGTTTTTAAAATGAATAAAGAAATCATTTAATATTTTAAGATAGAACAATATTAACATTAGATTTTTGGCAAATCTTGAAATTCTTGTACCTCTATTTATGTTGTATAATGTAAAAAAATAAGGCATGACTTATGACTACAAAAATGTATAGGTGATATACATAAATAGCAAAAAATGAATGTGATATGTTTGCTTAGACAATGATGCTTAGAGGTCCAGTGTCTCTACTGGACACACGGGAAGGTCATTATATCATATACACTCAACCACTTTATTAGGTACACCTTGCTAGTACTGGGTTGAACCCTCTTTCGCTTTCAGAACGTGACATAAATTCAACAAAGTACCGGAAAAATTCCTCAAGAGATTTGGTCCATATTTTTTCTCGACTGCACATTCATTATACAAATCTCCTGTTCCACTACATCCCAAAGGTGGTCTACTGGATTAAGATCTGGTGACTGTGGGGGCAATTTGAGTACATTGAACTCATTCTCATGTTCAAAAAAAAGTCTGACATGATTCAGTTTTTATTACATGGTGCATTATCCTGCTGTAAGTAGCCATCAGAGGATGGGTACACTGTGGTCATAAGTGTAATGTTGCCTTTATATCAACTCACCATTGTCTGACCATTGTCATCTGACCTCTAGAATCAACAAGGCATTTGCACTCACTTAATATTTTGTCTTTTTCGGCCACCCCTAGAGATGGTTGTGCGTGAAATACCCACTAGATCACCAGTTTCTAAAATACTCAGACATACTTGTCTGGCAGCAATAACCATGCCATGTTCAAAATCACTTAAATCACCTTTCTTCCACATTTTTATCCTTGATTTGAACTGCACCAGTGTTGCTGCCTTGTGATTGGCTGATTGGAAATCAGCCAGGGCAGTTGGACAGGTGTACCTAATAAAGTGGCCGGTGAGTGTTGAGCATTGTAAATGCATTCTTGTATGTGTTGTTTTTTTTTTCCTTTTTTAGACCAGTGTATTGTGGTTAGACAAAAAAAAAATAAATGTTAACGTCAACAAGGATTATTTATTTTTGGATTTTGCCTTATTTCAGTTTGCCTTGTTCTCAAATTAAGGGAATTGTACAAATCAATTTATAAGCTAAAGTTATATGTTTTAATATAATATAATATAATATAATATAATATAATATAATATAATATAATATAATATAATATAATATAATTAATATAATATAATAATATAATATAATATAATATAATATAATATAATATAATATAATATAATATAATATAATATAATATAATATAATATAATATAATATAATATAATATAATATTATATTATATTATATTATATTATATTATATTATATTATATTATATTATATTATATATTATATTACGTTAGAGTGGCATGGTGGATAACACTGTGGCCTTCCAGTTAGAAGGTTGTTGGTTCGAGGCTCGCTGGTATATAATTATATATTATACATTTTTATTATTACAAAACAATAACCGATTTTTCCTGTCCCGTACTTAGATGGCACTATTATGATGTACGATGGGCTTCCCACAATGGTAGAAATATGTGAAATTTAAATTTGTAATTTTTTTTAATTTAAGTAAAATTGATCTGATACAGGTCTAATAGGGCTGAATACATATATTTTTCTTCATATTAACCCAAGTAAGTATGTTAAATATTGTGATTTTCCTTATACCAAATGAAATAGAAAAGGAGAATTTAACTTTTGAAGAGTAGTTATTCATTTCCTAACAATGCTGACAGTCAAAAAAGAAAGACCCCAAAGAAGAGGTGATTTATTCTTTTTTGTTCCACCTCTGTTCATTAACAAATTGGCAATTAGAATCAGGGAAATTCATCTTGGGAAATTCCACAACCCCAGTGGAATTCCAAGCCCCAGTAATCAGGCTACCCAGAAACCTCTCAGTGCTTCTGATTGTCAGTCTGGACCTGATTTGAAATTAACCTGATTGACAAATTAAAAATACAAAATTTAGCTGTTAAGAGAGTTGATTTCATGTGTTTATTTTTCATTGATTAGGTTCCTAGTGACTCCTGCAGTCTCCTTCCAGAGGCAACCAGTGACATACAGCCTCCTCATCAATCCCAGCAGCCTCTTCATTATCCAGCCTGAAACAGGGGAGATCAGTCTGAGCAGAACTGTGGACTATGAGAGTGATCAGCATCGTTACCTGCTTCTGGTGAGGGCCAGTGAGAACCAAGAGAGTCTCAGCAGTGCTGCAGAGGTGAGTGTTACACAGTGGGAAAATATGGAACTATTGAGGAACTACTTTAGTAAAGGTTGACATACCAATACAATTTGGTTGTCTTTTTAGATAAATTGTTTATTTCGTTATATTTGCTGGACATGTTTTTGTTGTACATGGGGGATGTAAGTTTAGCTACAATGAAAGTGACGGCCAGGAGTCCTTTCAGCATTCAGGCATTTTACAGTATTCAGTGTTCCCCTAGAGGATGTAGCCTCGTCTCATCTAAACTTGATCTGCCTGCTCAGTGATCCATGTACCTGTCCTGGCCTGAGGCGTGCCAGCCAGAACCTCCACCATTAGCTTTGGGACTATCATAAAACTATGCATGCCACCATGTGCCTGACTGCAGATAGAGGGAGAGGTCTTGCTGAAAAGTAGACAAAATAGCAAAAAACATGGTCACTAAAAGACTTTTCAGGCACACTGAGACATAAAGGTCATAAACTAATAGTGACCACACTAGCATTCAATCACTGGCTAGCAGCAGTGTAAAATAACATACACCACTGTTTAGGCTATCCACAAACATTTAGGGAGAAGATTTCAAAGTTTTGTGCGAGAATGTGCCTCGGGCACCAACGAGAGCTCACACATCTGACCGAATGAGTGGTGACAGTGAAAAAGTGAACCTAGTGCGACCTAGGAAATTGGCTCTTTTGATGAAAAGAGTTGGATGTAAAAGAGCTGCTTGGTGGGGATCATCCCACATTTTCATAGCGAACATAGAGTTTTTTTGTTTTTAATTTGGATCAGTTAATAGAAAGTTCAATTATGTTCTTACCACAAACAATCAGCTCTAGAGTTAATTTGGAACTGCACTGAGACCACCTCCTCCTTTAGTCCGCTTTTGGGCCGATCTAGAGTGCATACCTGCCCAAATTTACTGTCCTAAAAGGGAAAACTGTCCTAAATGGAAAGCTAATCATGTTAAACTTCCAAAACCATCTCTTCTTCTAGAGCTCCGTCTCTGTGACGCTCCATCTCTAAGTCCCCCAGTCCCACCATCTCCAGTATTGCCCCTATTTGTGGATTCCCCTTGTTTGGGGATTTCCCTTATGTTTTGCTGGTTACTTGAACGTGTAATTGGGGACACTATAACCTTCATTAAACATTCCTGATCACAAAAATTTAAATACATAAATAAATTAAGTTGAATTGGCTGCTGTGATATATACTTATGTATTCAAGCAGGGTTTAAACTAATATCTACCCTAAAATCAGAGGTTGTGAATGTTGTGTACAGCTTGATCAGTTTTGCACATTTTGCTATCCTTTGTCGGTAGCTGGTGTTTTAACACCAGTGTGGTCACTGTGGAGTAGAGATTTTTAGGAATTCACAGAGGACCACTTATGTCTCAGTGTGTGTGAAAGTCTTTTTGAGACCATGTTTTTTTTTTCTTTTTTTGAGCATGGCCTTTTTCTATCCACAGTCAGAAACATGGTGACCTGCATTGTTTTGTGACAGTCCCAAAGCTAATATTCGAGGCTGCTATGCCTCAGGCCAGGGCAGATGGATGGTTCCATATTTGAAGTAAAAAAGTTCTCAACTATTTTTATCAGTGCAAATTTGTTTATGATTTTTAATCACATCAAGCTCAACATCAGCTTAAATATCTGGGCATTCTGAGGTAGAGACCTCCGTCCTTTTGAGAAATAAAGCGGGTAAACTACTGCACAAACATTGCACACATTACCATGCTGTATTTTCTTTCTACGCTGACAAAGTGTGTTTTTAAAGAGATTTTCACCCAAATTTACATGCATGAAAGCATAAAATGCTGAAGAAATTAAGAATCTGCGATTGAAAATAGAGGCACTTTCATTGAACGCACCTGTCCTTGATACTGTGTTTTTCCATTTAAAGACCCTCAATTATAGATTTTTGAATAGATATATTATGCAGTGTGTAACATAGTTCTAAGCTTGAGACATCTATTGGGAATTTGGAATTGGGTCTTTATTAGGAAACAGTCGGCTCAGAGCCATTGAAATGTCTCATCATTAAAACATTTTTTACTTTGTACGTTGTGATGTACAAACTCACTATGCCCCTTCCACCACCTTTGTAGTAGTGGCAGCTGGCTAGTAGTTGTGGATTATAGTCACATTTCTGCTGGAATCTTATCTACAACTGCAGCTTATTGGTCAATGCTGTTAGGAATATTGAATTTTGGACTGCATTTTTAATGGTTTTTAATGCAATGAAAACTAAAATCTTGGACAGGGCTGAGGGGGGAGCAGTGTCTAGCTCTTACCATAACATACAGAGATGACCCCAAGTCAGCTGGCCTTAAAGTGTGTCCTCCCAGGCATCAACCTGGTGGGATATACATGAAACATCTCCCAAAGGAGGCATCCATGAAGCATTCACTGTTCTTGAAGGAACTTGATGTTCTGGATAATCTCAAAGGGAATGCTCTGCCACCATTCTGAAAAAGTTAATTTCAGCCTCTTGTATCCTAGATCTTGTTCTTTTGGTCATGACCCAGATCTCATGACTGTAGGTGAGAGTAGGAACTGGTAAATTGAGAGTCTCACCTTTCGATTAGCTCCTTCTTCACCACAATAGACCACAACATCGACCGTATTACTGCAGCCTCTGCACCGATTCATTTCTTTGGACCTGTTTCATGAGTTTCCAATGGTGATTGAAATAGCAACATCATAGAGTAAAAACCACCAGATTTTTAGCCATTTCTGACAAAGTCTTGTCTATTTTCACCTTTTCGGTCTCTGAAATTAAAGTATAGAGGCTATTAAAGCCACTCAGCAAATGCTAGGAAGCTTCACAAAAGTGTCAGAGCAAAAGCACTCAGACAGTTTCCCCTCCTTCTTTAGAAAGCAACTTCACAGCTTAATTCCATCTTGTGTTAGGCTTTAACTACCTCTTTTTGCTTCCTTGGTGCTTCTGGAACAAATTTGGAAAGAGCTATAAAAAATGATTGTGCAACATGGTTGGATCATTTTGTGTTTAAATTCTGCTCTATTAAAATTGTGGTTTATTTTCAGCCACATATGCATGGTTATGTAAGTGAATACCAGATTTTAAAGTTAATTTGAAGGGAGCACGTTTCATTTTCAGACAAAAGAGCACAAAAACTCTAAAAATCCAGGAGAATAGTTTAGTAACACTAGATATTGTGGAGAAGACTATAATGGAGTAATGGTGATAGTGGAAATATCTATAATATAGAGAACAAGCTGAAAAGTGACTTTTATTCTCATGATTGTGTTTGTGCAGGGGGGATTAGTGTTTCTGTGGAGGCAGGTGTGTCTGGTTTATCCATGATAGAAGACACACTAAATGGATCATGCTAATATTGTGATATGACCAATCCGTTATACTTGTTAACCTTTTAAGTTCTAGTCAATGATGTAGTACTCTTCTTGTATTTGCCCAGCTCTTGTTGACATCTCTCCCCCTCCACTCACATATTGTACCAGCTAAACACTTTTGAATGCTGTTACATTTGTTTTTTGTTTGTATATTTTTCTTTCAGGACTGAAAACCTACTGATTGAAAATGATGAAATGAAGTAGATATTAAGATCTGCTCTTTTGTTGTGTTAAAGATTCTCACCCATCTATTTCTGTGCTTTCCGGCTTCTGTTCACTGGATTCTCACAGGTGCGAGTGATCATCACAGATGAGAATGACTGCGTTCCAGAATTCCTACAGTCCATTTATAGCAAAGATGGTGTCCCTGAGACTGTCACGACTGCCACCTCGCTCCTACAGGGTAGGAATCTTACCAATTACT